>PVKA01056139.1:0-10035 GCA_004027165.1 Ctenomys sociabilis
GACCTGCATCTGAAGTGCATCAGAGGCAGGAGGATCACTTGAGCTCAAGAGTTCAATACCCACCTAGGCAAGATAGAGAGACCCTTGTCTGGAAAAAGAAAGTGAAGAAATTAGACATCACCTCTTTTAGGATGGGCAATGTTTTAAAACAGACTCAAACACAAGAATACTACAATTCATTATTAACCATGCAAAAAAAAAAAGAAACATGCTCTGCAGAGTGAGTGTGGGCCAAAAAGTATGAAAAGAAGGATACTCTATACATAGAGGAGACCATGGTGAAAGGCAGCACAGTGGCCAAGTGCTCCGTGGAGCACTTGGCTGTAGCTCTTGCTCCTCTGGTTGAAGTCAAGGCCTATGCCATCTTATCAAAAGCCTGCTTGAGTTCTAGCGAGAAGAGTTGATGACAACACTCTGTGACTGGCTCCATGAGCAGGGCCTCGGGAACTGTTCTGGGCCTGCATCCTGGAATTTTGAAATTAACAGGTCACCCACTTCCCCAGCCTGTTTGCCACATCCTAGTGTACTGCCTCACTTATTTAATTATCCAACTTGCTAGTGAGAAGAGCTTGTTTCTTTGATCCACTTTATCATTCTCTACCAAGAAAGCAACAAGAGGTTAAAGAAATTTAATGAAGACCTTTTTTCTTACAGCCATGCTTGGGGAAAACTAAAAATGTTCGTACTGTAGAAACACTGTGCCACTGTGCCACTCAATATTTCACTGGTTGGACTCCAGACAGATAATGGATGATAGATGATAGATAGACAGAGAGATACATACAGGTTGGTTGCCCCAGCCTGACATCCACTACCTGGCCCTCTCTTGCTTCTCCAA
Source organism: Ctenomys sociabilis (assembly GCA_004027165.1). Classification (NCBI taxonomy): domain Eukaryota; kingdom Metazoa; phylum Chordata; class Mammalia; order Rodentia; family Ctenomyidae; genus Ctenomys; species Ctenomys sociabilis. The sequence goes on from PVKA01056139.1 coordinate 839, forward strand.
TCCCTCCCCTTTTTTTTTTTGGAGGAGCCAGGTAGTACCAGAACTCTGACTCAGGATCTCACCCTGACCCGGTAGGTACTGAACCACTGAGCTAAATCCCAGGCCCCATGGTCCCCTTCTCTTGCCCCTCTTAACTTTCACTTGACTGTTTCTGGCAGAAGCCAGAAACTCCAATTTTTCTTGTTATTTATCAAGACTTGCTACCCTCTTCAGCCCCTACTCCTCAAAACCCCCACATTTCATGGGTGCCCAGTTAAAAAAAAGCAACATGACCATACCAACACAGGAGGAATTGGCAGAGGTTTCCATTCTCTTGAGGTAAACTGTCCTCAAGATGTAACGAATCCTCCTATATTAGGGATCAATCAGAAGTTAATTTTATGAATTGTATGGTGACAGAATGGGAAAAATGAATTCAAGAGAGTGAAGTAATTCGATTTCATATCTATTTATCACATGAAGTACTTCATTATCTATCTCCTAATGGCAATTTGAAAATTCTACTTAATTTAATTTTTCTTTTAGCTGAGCTCTGAAAGAGTGCATTTATTAACTAGAAAAAGAAAATTATTTAAGCAAAGAATGCCAAAAGTAAACTGTCATCTACAAACATGAAGCCAAAAAACTTAAATTACTAGCTTGAAAATTTAAGTTTTTTTTATATTTTCTTTTACACAGTCCAATAATTTATTTATATGCAATGTTTGAGACATCAAGTAAATATGTTGAATTGAGAGACACAGCCCTTTCCTCATCCCATCTGTTTCTCCTTGTTGAGGTGTACACTAGACATCATCTTGTGGTATCCATTATAATGTGTTTGATTAACTTTGTTAGAGAAACTAGAATACTTTTCTGTGCTTACAACTAGTACATTTATTGCTAAGATATTTACATATTTGAGTACTTCCTAAAACAACAGTGTATGCTTTACATATGACTTTTTTTATAACAGTGCTATGGAAAATTTCAAGTCTCACAAAAATAAAAACCCTCATCTCTGTCCCCCATACAAAACATTAGTTCTATGTTATTCTTTTTTCATGCATTCCACACATTTCTAATGAGTTATTTTAAAGAAGATCGTAGGCATCATATTTCACCTATAAATACTTCCATGTGTATTGGTAAGACATGAGAAGTTTACAAATATGCAACCACAAAACTGTGTCACAAAATATATGATTCCTCAAGATCATCTAATAGTCCATATGCAAGTCTTTCTGACCAAAAATGTCTGTCATAGTTGTTCTGCTCCACTCAGGATCTAAATAAGATCTATAAATTGAATGTTGCCACAACATGTTGTCTCATTTAATGCACAGCTATACCCTGTGCATATGTGGGGGAGAGGAAAGAATATGCCATGGAAAGTATTCTGTATTTCCTAGTACATTATCTAAGAGCGCACTTCATTGTGTGTGCCACTCACTTTTTATAAAGTAGGTAATTGTTACAATTTAGAATTTATCTCTTTAAGGTATTAACCAATCACATCTTTGTGGTGTTGCTAAACACGTTCCACTGTCCCCTGTCTTTTTCTGGTGGATCTTATACTTTATCAGATTTAGCCTAAATTTGGGAGAGAGGCAACAGCTCTCTATTTCCTAGTATAGTGAATTAGGGTGCATTTATTGAATGCATGTCCCACCTACTGAGGTCAGTATTGTGAGTTCAGGAGAAGCCTGAGCTTTATCCATTCTGTGATTCCCTATCTGCTTTCACCTAAATGCTTTTAACAGTCATTGATGAGTAATGTGTGTGTGTGTGTGTGTGTGTGTGTGATACCTTAAATGTGTGATTTTTCTGATTCTTTCATTATACCTGTAATGATTAGCTATCAGTCATCTGTGTAAGGGAATTTGCCTCATAAGTTCCTTGGGTTTCCTAAAAAGCAGAATAAAACCTGAAAGGCAAAATAAGTGCTTGATTCTATCTTCTTATATTTATCAACCTTCAGTATAAGGAATTGATACACTGGCAGCCTCCAAAAATGAGCAGTGATTGTCTTCATAAACTTCTGAAATTTTATATGGTTTATGTCTTTGAATCCACCACACATATTTTTGTTGTTGATCTCCAAATGTCTCAGCTTTGGCCAGTGATAGCCTTCAAATTGCCTCCTATGTCATTTTGACATGACCTAGACATTATAGAGTAGATTTTATTAATCAGATTTTGGTAAATTTTAATATCATAGCATTATAAAGTTGAAAAAGTGTTCAGAACTGTTTAGCGTACCATCCAAACAGTTATTTCCTTATCAAGGTTTGGGGTCCTACAGAACTAGCAGGAACTCCATGCTCATGAGGCAGGGCTGCCAGCAAGGTCAGGATGGTCTTCAGGTGGCCAGTGTGCTCCAGGCCCCCACCAGGGGGCGTGATCCTTCCACTTTCTATGATGCTATCATAGTACAGAATGGGGCAGTCAGGTCACTCAGTGGGAACAAACCAAGCTTTTGGTTAATTTAAACCTCTTTTAGAAATGAATGTCCACAAAGAAATACTTCACGAAGCAGGCCGGGATATCAAATGAAATGTCAGGTTCTTATTTCCATTGCCAGATCTACTTTTCAGAAGTTGCCATTTTTAGATGTTCCTTTTTATCTTTCCAGAAATTTTCTGGTTCATAAGCATGTATAATACCCTTTCAACAAATGGGATCATAATGTGCATACTTTTATGCAGTTTTTCTTTTATATTTAATAAAATACCTAGACATCTTTTCATGTTAGGGATGTATTTAACTTCTGCAATATTCTCAGTGGTTACAGAGGCTCTTTGCCTATAAAGATGTCTCTTAATTTTTGAATTTGTCAGTGTCTTATCAATTAACTTCTCGTGTACCTTTGTCCAGTTCATGCCCTTAGGATAAACTCCTGGAAGTATAGTTATACATGAATTAAAGTTCATGTGTAAATTGCTTTGGATCTTGATAGAGATTACCACAGTATTAATCAAAAGGGTCACATATGTTTATCCTTTTACCATGTTTACTTCATGCTCATGCTAACAATGGAGATTAAAAATCATTTAACCTTTGTCAATCTGAAGGTGAAAATGATTTGCTTTATTTTGTACTTTTTATCTTTCAATAAAGCTGATTATTTGTATTTCTTTGTGTGTAAATTTTATGTTCATGTCCTACAACTACTTTTTCATAAGTTTGTTTCTTTTACTTATTAACTTTTAAACTTATTTTATATAAAATTATTTGTTTTTCATGTGCCACAGTTCCTCATAGTTACATGTGAACTTCTTGATATTTTTCTTCAAAAGGAAAAGTTCCAGGTTTCATGTATTGTAGAGGGACTCCGTACTCCAATATCATATAGAAACAATCACTCACATTTTGTTCTATTATAGTTTTATTGTTTACTCTTAAACCTTGGGTCCATCTGATTTTACTGTGAAGAGTATAATAGGGATTTAATGTCAAACAATTATTGGTTAACTTCTTCAGTGATATTAAATGATATTTATTATGTACCACTTTCATCAAATAAACACATTGCCAGACTGAGAAAGTTTACCACCCATAAGTCCCCTCATGAAGACCACTAGACAAGATGGAAAGTGAGTCCAGAAGAAGTAAAGACATAGAAGAATACAATTGTCCAATAGATTGTCTACATGGACAATCAGCCTGATAACCCTGAAGATACAATGGTGCAAAACTAAAAGTGAACTACATGACAAGCATAGTTTACAACAACATTTTTAAAAATTAGTTCTGAAATTCTGGGTGATAACAACAGAGGTGAGAGTGTAAGGTTTCAGATGTAGCAATGGAACAAGGGAAAGTAAAAATATATTAATGTTCTTTTTCTTTTTTTTGCTTTTTTTTCTTATTAATGTTCTTAATGTGTCACGGGGGGGAAGGCTTTGCTTTAGACTTTCTAGACTATAAATTTAAATATATATGTAATAACTTTGAAGATGCTTATGACTACTATATTTTTTAAAGCTTAGAAATCTGACAATATCAATGGTTAGCACTGATATAGAACATTCACTTGTTCATATGTTTTGGCAGGGGGGTATACATTACTACAATTATTTTGAAAAACAGTTTGGTGTTAGCAACTTAAATTGAAGATTCTCACATCCTTTGGTCTAGAACCCATGACCTTGCATTCTTTTTCTTTTTTTTTTTTAATTTAGAAATTTATCATTTAATCCACAAGCTTCATATAGCTTTAATTTAAAAAACTAAAACAGAGAAACCAAGCCACTATTTCAAAGTCCAGGCCCTTCTTCCAGCTTCCAAATTCGAGAGCTCTGAACATTATACATCCCAATTGGAAGGATAAGACAAAAATATGAATGGAGCCATGACATTTCAGAAAACAAAGAATTCATATGACTGAAGCATCCATGGATCCTCCCTGGGATAAGTTAACTGCCTTTACAAGCAGGGGCAAGCAGGAAAGGGATGGGGCTGCTGACCAGGGAGGGAAAGGAAAAAGAAACCCGGAACAGAGTAGAAACCGATTCCAGTGTTCTGGATCTACTTGGTGCACATCCATATAAACCTGGTATCCTAGAAAACAAGCTTTCATTTTCCTGTCTCAATCTGGAGCTTCAATCCTGATTCATTTCTTAATTCCAATTATAGTAAATTTAAAAATATGAAAAAGCATGATTTATTCCAATATTCAAGCTAAGGACTAAAATTGATTACTATAGAGTTGGGTCATAATTGCCTCTGGGGAGAAGAAGAAAGATATTTTAAAAATCAAAATACATCTTCATAAAGCAAATGGCCTGGCACCACCATCCACAACCACACAGAACATTGCCAGTACCTGGGAAACCCATGCTTGCTCCTTCCTGACTATGTGGATTTATAAAAGAATTCCAAGCATGTCAGGGATCTTCAAAGTATACATGAGTTGAAATCATTTATTAAAATATTTATCAATTGAGGAACACTTGACATCTTTTTAATACTGAGTCTTCCTGTGTAAGAATAAATTCCGTTTTCTCTAACCAGGTCTTATCTTACGATTTCCAATAAAGTTTTAAAGTTTTCTTCACTCTCCCACGTCGTTTTCCTGGGATTCTTTATCCTGTGGTGGATTTCTTTTTGATATTTTTAAAATGTCTAAGTAGAGTGGTTGGCATTTATTCCTGTTAAAGTTCAGGCTTTTAGTTTCTATCTGAAATTTCAGGCTCTTTTTGCTTCACGCAAATCACTCTTATAAATGGTGGTTGGGACAAAGCTAAAAGCAGAGCTCCTGCGTATGCTGGCCAGAGATCCTCTACAGGGACAATCAGCCTGATCACCTAAAGTATTTAAGAATAGTGGCATAACCACCAGTGGCTTTAACCACACTGTTATAGAACCTGTATTTCTCTTGTCTTCAGCAATATCGTGAGAAACGTCTATGGGTGAAATGGCACGTAACTGTAGTCTGAGAGCTTAGGAGGATCAGGTAGAAGGGGCACAATTTAGAGGCCAGCTTGATGAAAACAAACAGTGAGGCCAGGGATGTGGCTCAGTGGGAGAGCACTTGCTTTGCGCGCCCTGGGCTTGCTCCCCAGCACTACACAAACACACAGACACACACACACACACACACACACACACAGCCACAACAATAACACCAAAAAACAGGACAAAAAGGTCTCGTGGAAAAAATTTAAAGTTCTTTTCTAAAACCCAAGTAAAATTCAACTATCAGATTCCTTTATTTTGTTGTTAAGTAAATTTAGGGGAGAAGGAAGACCTAAAATTACATTGACCTGTTTGTTTTTAATGCAGCTGTGCTAGCTTCATGTAACCACTCTTTTCTAAATACCCATGTACCATCCATTAAGTAGTACCCTCAGGAATTTACTGGGAATCAGTACAAAGCTTACTCCCCTATATTTTCCAGCATTAACTATGGTAGGGATGTTTTTGTCCCTAATTTTCCCCTTCCCTGTAAGAGATAACACAGCTGTGACTTTAGCCAGGTCTACTGTAGCAGGACAGTAATTGCCCAGCAATCACTCAGCTGAGCAGCTAAGAACTCTTAAAAGTCTCACCTACCTTGGACTTCGAGCACCAAGGTATTTCTTGTTCCATTTGTTCCTACTTGATTTTTTATTTCCTTGGCAAAAATGATGAAAAGGTTGTTTTTTATTTTCATCATTTGTTCACATTAGATCATCTACCTCAAGTAGTTGAATCCTGCTCTACCACTGACTGATAGCAGGAAGTTCAAGCTGCTCCCTATTTTTGTAGCTTTTCTTTTGCCTCCCAAATTCTCCAGCCCACCACTGCCACTAAAGAAGGGAACATTTGGAACGTCCAAGGTGCAGATGCCATGCCAGCCTATTTTGACAGAACTGTCAAATCCGGGGGCTTATGTGTGACAGAAAATACTAACAGTTTTTGAGAATTTTTAACTCATGTCCTTAGGTCGGCTTGGCTTCATAGATAACTTTTAAATTGTAAACATGGGTATTGTGACCTAACAGGAGAGGAGAAAGTCCTCACTTGGAAGCATAGTTCTGACTTTGCACATTTTTCTGGGGATACATATCGTGTTGGTCACCAATGGGGAAGGAGCTGGCCTAAACGTTTTATAATTAACCTCCCACTAGAACAGTTTGTCCTTTAAATTCGGAAGCCAAGAGACTTTGAATAGAATCAGTTTAGAGGACTGGGTGGTTGTTTTGTTGTAAATTCAAGTGGAGCAATTCTTATTCAGTCAAGACCAAACTCCTGTCTAACTTTATTTGCATCACATTTGCTGGCACAAATTGCTTGGTGATGAAAATAAAAGAGCCTGTGTAGCAATCTGGGAATAAAAACAACAGGCCTACAGAAAAGGGGTGAAGGAAAGAAGGAAGGACAGAGAGGGGTAAATAGAGGGGAAGGATAAGGGAGGCAGGAGAGAATATCTCTAGTCAAGACCTTCAGTTAAAGACCACCTAACTTAATTTAACCCCATCCCGTGTGTCCAACCTGCTTCTCAAGAGCAACTTGCCTTCTTCTTTCAATGTGACAACAAAACATATTAGAGAAGTTTTGTTATTTATATGCATTAAGTGTATTACCTACTTTATATGTAGCCCAAAGACATCTCATTCAAAGCAGCCCAGGCAATACAACAAGTTAGGTGGACATCCATGGTAGGCAGCGAGTCCTGGAGAACCTGACTAGCTTTGCAGTGAACAATAGTTAATGAAAAAGACTATAGTCATAGTCTCCTAACCCATGTTCAATTTTCTTTCCCTCCACTCCTCTTACCATGCATGTTCATGCATTCATTTTTTTAAACATGCATTAATTTTTAAATTGGGTTAGGTGAGAATAGAAACAACAACCTCTAAAAAAGCTCAAAGGAAAGGCTTGGTGTATTTGGAAGACTAAGAAGAAATGCAGGATATTTTTAGTCAAGCACTGGGCGCAGTTCCTTGTCCAAACATAGTTATTTACCTACCTGAAAACTGAATGCTGACTTTTCTTTCGGTGTTCAGCACAGGAACCCCTTCAGCCAAGTCCTGAAGGTCCCCTCAGGTGCTCTGGAAACCAGATAATGTCCTTAGCTCTGATTTCCTGAGGTGTATTAGGGTTCCCACAAAGGAAAGATTAAACCAGGCTGGGGCTTCTTTCTAATCTTCTATCCTGGAGCTACTATAGGCAGCTAAGTTAGACAGAAATATAGGCAGTCAGACAGGTGCAAGCCCTTGAAGGAGATAGCACAGAAGACAAGATACCTTACAACAGTAAGAGGGACGGATGCCCCCACTGTGGGCCAGACCTAAAGACCAAAGATGGAACAAATGCTGACCTCCCCAAAGATAAACACCCAGGATCTTATCCCTAAAGATAAGCCCACTTGCTTCCCCATTTGGTTGTCAATTTAATCAATTTTACATGAACAATGGTGCCTGTAAACTTATTGGTTGACCATAGTTTTGTTCCACCTTGTGCCCACCTAAGTGAACTCCCATTTTCTCCACCTTAGACCTGCATGGATTTCCCTATAAAAATACCTGGAAGAGACAGCTTCCCAGGTAAACTGCTCAGGTCCTCCTTCTGTCCTCCTCTTGCATAGAAGCTTTCTTTCCCCTAATAAATATTCTGCTCTAAACCTCTATTTGTTACTAAAATTCATTCCTCAGTTTTAAAGAACACAAACTCATCCCTGGTACCTTTCAGGTCAGAGGTTTCATTCCCCTATGTCAGAACCAACATACATATGCCTCCACATCACACACAGGCAGACACCTACAAGCTGCTCACAGATTTCAGTCTGCTTTAACACTCACCAACCTTTTGCACCAACAGCAATATAGTTTTAGGAAAGAAAAATTTATTCCAACTCATTATATATTTGGGGATTCCAGCCAGGTGTGGTGACATGTGCCTGTAATCCCAGCACTTGGGAGGCTGAGGCAGAATTGCCAGGAGTTTGAGGCCAACCTGGGCTACATAAGCGAGTTCAAGGCTAGGCCAACCTGCACTGTATAGTGAGACCCTGTCTCAAAAAAAAAGAAATTCTTTTCTTCTCTAAAGAAAATGTCTACCCCCCAGAAGTTACTATTAGAATTACTATTGCAGAGTCTTATAAGTATCTCTGAAATATAATGACAGGTATTTAGAATCTAACACCCTGGTGGGGCTTATTCTCAATCTGCCCCACTGGTGGGGCACAAATGTTGCTGCTTAAGTTTCCAGGAGTCAAACGAGACAGGAAAGATCTGTGTTGGATATTTCCATCCACAATACAGTATGATTCTGCCAGCATGGACAGAAACAAGATGCACAGTTAGGGATGTCGCTCAGCGGTGGAGCTCTTACCTTACATTTACAATTTACAAGGCCCTGAGTTCTATCCCCAGAACCACAAAAAAAGGAAAGAAGGAAAGAAAGAAAAGAAAGAAGGAAAGAAAGAAGGAAAGAAAGAGAGAGAGAAAAGGAAGGAAGGAAGGAAGGAAAGAAAGAAAAAGAGAAAGAAAGAAAGAAAGAAAGAAAGAAAGAAAGAAAGAAAGGAAGGAAGGAAGGAAGGAAGGAAGGAAGGAAGGAAGAAAGAAAGGAAGGAAGAAAGGAAGAAAGGAAGAAAGGAAGAAAGGAAGAAAGGAAGAAAGGAAGAAAGGAAGAAAGGAAGAAAGGAAGAAAGGAAGAAAGGAAGAAAGGAAGAAAGGAAGAAAGGAAGAAAGGAAGAAAGGAAGAAAGGAAGAAAGGAAGAAAGGAAGAAA
>PVKA01056140.1:0-10035 GCA_004027165.1 Ctenomys sociabilis
GCAGAAAACAGAAGAATCACTGTGAGTCTGATCTGCATAGTGAGACCCTGTCGACCTTGTACCAAATACATTGAAAAAAGATGGATTTGACCACAATACACTGTGCTTATTGAAGTCACCTCCCCAAAACTCTGAAACCAGGGCAGAGAGGGAGGGAGGGTGTGTGTGTGTGTGTGTGTGTGTGTGTGTGTGTGTGTGTGCACGCGCGCGCACGGCTGCTCCAAGGCAGGCAGCACGGCAGAGAGCTGTTGCGGAGGAGAAGCAGTCTGTGCATGCGGCGCCAACAGAAGGCACAGGTCTGCAGCCAGCCTGACTTCCTCCTGTCCCTTTAGACCTCATCCAGGCTATCCCCCTATGGGTTGGTGCCACTCACACCCAGAATGGGGCTTCCATTATTCATCCCTTAGTCTTAGCACCACACGCTTAATCTCTATTCGCACACACTAAATCCAGCCACCTCTGAAAAGCCCTACCTATGACTATATGACGCACCCAGGGGACATCTGGCTGCAAGCCATAACACAGTCCCTACAGGCAGAAGGAACTTCTCTCCTGGCTGTCGAGCCCTTCCCACTTCAATAAGGGGAGGTGACTTCAATAAGCACAGTGTATTGTGGTCAAATCCACCTTTTTTCAATGTATTTGGTACAAGGTCTACAGGGTCTCACTATGTAGATCAGACTCACAGTGATTCTTCTGTTTTCTGCCTCCTAAGTGGTGGGATTACAGGCACATGTGCCATCAAACCCAGTCTCAACCACCAATGACAGTGGTTGGGGAGAAGGAGGCATCCTGGTGTGCCCTCTCCCCTCTAGAATAGGGTCTCTAGTGAATCCTGGTCCAGTGGATACAGGACACCACAGCAGGCACCTACTCAACATGTCCCAGTGGCTCCCAAGGGCAAAGCTCACCATTACCCTTTGTGTCAGGCAGTGATCACTAGAGGAACAGATATAATGTAAAATACACACATCTGTGGATTTACAAGGTAGGCTTACAGTGGCAACCCATAGAATCAGGGGTGGAAGGGTATGAAAGGTCTGTCTGCATCCTGGAGACCCAAGGAATTCAGTTGAAGGTCCAGAGCTCAAGGCAGTGTCTCTTGTGTGTCTGTATTAAAAACCCAAAGGGTCTGAGCTGGGGCCCCCAAAGGGAAGGAGAAGATTGGAGCTCCTCCAAAGAAACAGAAGACTTTTTCCTTTCAGTCCACTCAGGTTCCCAGCCTGTAGTATTGAGCCACTCATAGCTGGGGTGAGTCTTCCATCTTCATTAAATACATTGAGTCACACCCAGATATGTGCTAGACCAGTCAGTTGGGCACTTCTTACTCTACTCAACACAGCAGTTAGCTACAGCAAAATGTGCTCTCCTAGCAAGCTTGGCCAGCACCTGAGTGGGCAGTTTCCTGCCTGCCAGCCCTGTGCTAGGGACCTTCAAACCCCTTCTCCTATGGAGGTGCCTGTCACACTCAGCAGTGTGCTGTGACAGCTGTCTCATGGGGGTTGGGCTTTCCTCTAGACTTGTTCCTTCTGTGGCTACTGTACAGGAGCTCTAGATGTATGACTTTCCCTCAACCTTCCATTCTTATATCATTCAAAGGTCTCCTGATTGCTTATAGTAAAGTAAAGCTCTTGTTTATCAATAGTCCTTTATGGTAAACTTTTCCTGTCAAGTTACTGCATTCTGGCTGCACCTCAAGGATAGACAGCTCACCTTAATGCATGGACAGCGTGTGCCCTCAGAGTTCAAAACTGACCCCTGTGCACCAAGTATCCTATATGGACAAAATGATTTCTTGAGAAAGACACAAAGGGATATTCTCTCTTGTGGCCAGGAAGATTTCCTTTGCTGGCTCTGGACTAGACAAGTGGAAGGAAAATGAGGAAATCATGCCTGTCTCTTCCAGGTAAGGGCTTGCTGCTGATAGGTAGTGTCTGTCACAAGCCTGCTGGAAGCAGCAATCAAGAGATGCCCTGGTGGAGGGTGTGATTAAGCACTCATGGGAAATGAGAACAGCTTGGACATTAAGGACAGGTCATAGCTAGGTCAAGAGTCAAGACATGAGCTAGAATGGAAAGATTCCCAGCATTTAATACGCAAGAATGGGATGCTTCATATTATACATGGGGATAAGTCATATTATTCTGTCCAGGTAGCTGGAGTACTGGATGACTCATAGACTGGATGACTTATCCACTAAGGAAACTTACTTCTCACATTTCTAAAGGTGGGATGGGCCACCATGAAACTGCCAGGAGATTCAGAGCCTGGTAGGGACTGCCTTCTAGCTCACAAACGTCTGTCTTCTCACTCTGTACTCACACAGCAGAAGGGACACAAGACAGGCACTAATGCCATCTCTTAATCCCTTCCCATGGGCCTGACCTTCTTGTGTCTGTACCTTGTGGCTTCAGAAGTCAGCATCTGAATTTCATGGAATGACACAGACATTCAAACACAGTCAGCGAGTAAGGCCAAGATGGACAGAAACATAAGTTTGGTTCTGGAGAAGTAGTGATAAATGAAATAGACTCAAGGCTAAGATAGCTTAAGCTGGTCTGGCAAGTGCAAGGTGCTGAGTTCGATCTCTGGCACAAAAAAATGAAAAGAAGTAGACTCACTTTGGGATGGCCAGGTCATCAGAGATAGTAACATTCTCCAATCTCTTCCTCTGTGTTTCTGGATACTGCATTTAAGCTCTTCTGGTGTAAGGAGCTTGGAAGAAGTAATCAGGGTGATAGTTGACTGACTGTGTCAACTTGAGTAAGAAAAGCCCAGTGAAATCAGTTCAGCATAATTCTGAGTATGGGTGAGGGGGATTACTGAAGACAGAAGGCACAGCCTAGGGCACCTTGCTGATGGTGTAAAGGAGAAGCAAAGAAAAAAGGCTCAATTCCATTCCTGAGGAAGAGCTCCAGTCTCTTCACGTTGGACATTGTTTCCTGGATTCCAGCACAGACCTTCATCCTCCAGTACAGACCGGTCAGCTCTCTGAGGGAACTCCCTCAGGAGTGTGCAGGTAGAAACCCTGCCCTCATCCATACTTGACTTTATGGGAGGCCATTAGATGCCATTCGTGTAAATTCTTATATACTTTCATATATTTTTGTTGTTCTATCTTGCATTAAATCAGTTCATCTTGTAAGCATCAGTTGACACAGCAAGCAATAAGTGTACGATCATAATGTAGACCATACTCTATATGTATGCATAACAACCTCCTTTGCATGATTAGGGAAGAACTATGTCACAAGTGCCACACATCTTGCTAAGAATACTAAATCTGCAAAGTGCTTTTTGGAATTGATTTCTAAAAAGCAATAAAAATTTCAGTGTATCATGAATGTGCATGTATAAGTAAAAGATGAGTTAAGTTCATTGGAGTAAAAACAAAGTCTAGTTTGATTTTGGTCCATAGCATCTTGAACACATACTTTTACCCTCCTGTCCTCAGCATCAGAGCCTAGAAATGAGCAGAGAACAGTGGTTTCATTTACCTGTTTCTTCCTGCCAATATGGTACTTTGGCCCAAGGCCTCAGTTCTTGTGGGGTCCCTGTGGAGCTTCTGGGGGAGCCCTGTGCCCTCCATGATGACTGATGAAAATCCATGGTTTAGAAAGATTCTACCAAAGGTGGGAAGGTGGATGGCGAAAGAGAGTGATAAGGTCTGGCAGTTTTCTATCTGTCCACATAGGAGAGCAGCACCCAACAAATGGGTGGGAGTGGCAAGAAAAGGCTGCGTAGGAAAGGTTGGAGCCTGAGTCTTGAGAACTGTGACATTACACGGAAGTGTTTCTCACTCTCCGGGCCATCACCTGTGTTCATAAAGATAGACTGAAGAATAATACCTCTCTTGTGATCCAATGTCTCCTATAGCAGCATACCTTAAAAAGACTCTGAACAGCTACAGTGGATTCCAAGATGGCCCTCTTCATAGAGATCCTTCAAGAAGTTGCAAGGCTGCAGTTGTAGCTCAGCTGCACAGCACCTGCCTGGCAAGCTCAAGGATCTGAGTTCAATTCCTGGTACCAAAACCAAAAACACATGAGTCTGATCCTGATTTCCAGAGACTCACCACCTTGAGAAGCTCAAGCATCCCTGTTCCTGCTACCCTTTACCCTCACCCTGCAGTGGCCACCACTCAATCTGACCTCCTGCACTTAGGATTTCCCAGATCAGGAAAGAACCTCACTACTCAGAGCTCCAAACTCTCAGAGAAACACACACTTATCCTCGGACCTTTTCTCTACATTTCCCTCTGCTGGTAGGCAGCCAGGGTAAAGGCATGCAGCTCTGCTCAGCAAGCATCTCATCATGGAGAGAAATGCGGGCTTCCCTTGCTGCATGCAGGGACACCCAGTTTTCAGGCATGGTTTCCTTCTTGCCCTTCTCACCTGGCATGAATTTCAGCTAACTGTGCAAAATCAAGTGCTAAAGCATCTCCCACAGTATCCAACTCTCTGTGAATTTCTATTCTTTTCATCTTATGAATATGTGGGATCGGATAGTCTTATAAAACCACTCAGGCTTGCTCTTTGTGATCCCTGGAGGGGACAAGGACTCTTACAAGAGTAGGCAGTACTTAACCCTTGTCCTCAGCTTCAGGCCTTTGACAAAAATATAAGATGGCAGAAAAAGTACAAATGATGGATTATCATCTATGTGTTCCTACCTATATGCCCTAACCTTTTCCTTCATTTTTCTTTCTAGTATTGGAGATTCTAGGGTCTCCACACTGCCATATTCCCATAGATCCCCAGCCATTTATTTATGTATTTATTTTTTTTTTAGATGGGGTCTCACTTCATGCAGTTTAGGATGGCCTTGAACTCACCATGTAGCCCAGGCTGACCTTAAATTCATAGCAATCTTCTTGTCTCAGCCTCCTAAATTCTGGTATCTCAGGTGCCACCATGCCTGACTTATTTATTTACCTTCTATTTTTATTTTGAGGGAGAGTTTTGCTAAATCACTAGGTTGCCCAGACTGGGCTCAAATTTGTGATCTTCCTTCCGCAGCTTTTCAGAGTGCCAGGATGACAGAGCTATGTCGCTACACCCAGCTTCTCCTGGTTCATGTCAAAGAAGTGTGCGCAGCTGCAGGATATTTAATAAACATGGATGAGACCCAGACAAAATGCATCTGATGCTATCAGGGTACCTCAGCTGCTCCTGAAGAGTTCTGAGGAGGGAGTGATGTGGTGAAAAGGAATGGTTGAGAGAGATTAAACTGGTGGGGGAATGAGGAAGAAAGAAGACAGGGATTTCATTAAAGTCTGTCAGAGGCCACAGAGGAGAGTGGCTACTCATGAACAGGTGGGATGGGCAGGCACAGGCTGCACTGTGTGGGGACAGGTTTGGGGACTGAGTTCTGCAGGGTGGACAGGAGCTAGAAATGCTTCTAACCCTCTAGGTCATCATACATGTTATAAAAAGACATACTAGAGGGCAACAGCTCTCTGCCAATGGCAGGTCTCCAGCCTTCTTTCCTGGGCAATTTCTTCCATATTCACACTCATCAGAGTCAGCAGAACTGTACACATGAGAGTAAGTTGGAAGCATCAGAGGAGAGCAGCCAAATTCTGGAGTTTGTTTTAAGCAGAGAGGGAGGGAAAGAATGAAGGATAGGGAGAGAGAGAGAGACAGAGAGAGAGACAGAGACAGAGACACAGAGTGAGACAGAGACACAGAGTGAGACAGAGACAGAGATATAGAGGCAGAGAACTCAAATGAATCAACACTAGCTCAACTCCCATCCTCAGCCCTGCCCCAAAGGCAGTCCTCACCAGGTAACCAACACTATGTTAGGTTTAGGAAAATAGCACAGTGGTACCAGATTCCATAATAAATCATCCTTTCAGTCACTCAGAATAAAAAAAAAACACCTTATTGCTTTTGCTGTAGAAGACACTCACTGTCTCTCAAGTCCTGAATCATTCTGGACCACCTCCAAATGTGGATTCAGAGGCATTTAGTAGATGCTCCAGTTGAGCAGCACAGCAGGCTGACATATATCGAGAGTCCAAGCTGGGCTTTCCAACTGCCCTTCATCACACTCCGGAGAGTTGTCTGCAGTCCCCAGCCTAACTGCTTCAAAACAGTACCAGCAAGTCCTCTGGAACGTTTTGCAGCCCTTCTCCACAGCTGTGGAGACAGCTCTTTGGGTGAAATCCAGCCTGATGAATCACTCATTTCCTGTTCTTGATTTCAGAAATTGCTGTTTGAAGTTGCCTTCTAAAAGAGAAAGAAACAAAACCCTACATGACTTTTAGAGGAAACAATATTTTATATAACGTAGCTTTATGGGCTACAACACTGAAGCCACACCATCACCATCATAATCATTTTCCTTGGAAAAGTTTTGGATGATGAGAATAACTCCACATTGGTCCCCCCATGACGTGAGGAGGTTGGATGTTGGAAACAGCCTTCCTATTTTGTTTACACCACAAAATTAAAGATATTGCTCAACTTGTCACTGGCAAGTCAAAAAACAAGCAACCATTTATAAAAATGTCAGATGCCTTTACAAGTACAACTCAAGACTCAGCTGTGCAAGTTTTCAACTTTTCTGTCTCATGAGAGCACTACCTTTCTCCTAAGGCTGAAGTTAAATTGAGTGGACTCCCCATCCCTCTTTCAGCTGACTGGCATTCCTCAGGAATCTCAGGGACTTTCTACTTCCTATTACTCCCTGACCTCACATCCCTCTTTTTTTTTGCTGTCTTTCCCTTGAGTTCTCACCTCGTGTGACAATGCCCTATCTCTGTGTCAAAACATACACTGAAACATGGATGCTCCTCTGAGACTTTCTGAAAGTATTGCCCAGTACTTGGCAATCATCTTGCCAAAATTTACCAAAGGCTAAAAGTAAAGTAGTATAAGATTACAAACCACTTATTAGTGTGTGAAACACTCCATTCCTGGAGGTCTCCTGGCCATTTCCCTGAGGTAGCTTTCCCCAGGGCTGACTTCTACCTCTTTCCTCCTTCAGAACAATGTGCTTTGCTTCTGTACCTTCAGAAGCTCTCCCTCCATTTGCCCCTTCCAACTTAGCTCCTTAGTTTTTTTTTTGTTGTTGTTGTTTTTGGTCTCATAAGACTTTACTGGAGCTAAAATCCCCTTTCCCCTAGTGACATAGTTGTTGTGATGTCATAGTTAATTGTTGTCATTTTTGTGGCAGTCTTGTTGTAGATAATGTTATGTAGACATGTTATGTTTGTGGTTGTATTACAATAGTAATTGATAAGGATAATAAAGGACTGATAATTGGCTCCTGCATTTATTATACTATCCTACACAGTAATTAGTTCTTATTGTAGAATATACTCCTATTTATTCAAAAAGTTTGATAAAGTAGTATGTCATGTCATACCAGCAGCAGCCTCATATCTCTTACATTTATTGTGTCTCTTGATTTTATCATGAGACTGAATGATTGACCTATACCACCTAGGCTTGTGTAAAATACTCTACATTGTTTGCACAATGATGAAACTGCCTACCTATGTAGTTCTCAAAACATATTTCTCTTTTTCATAGTTTTTAATGGTAATGGGCCCAAGTAGCAAAAGATATATTAACAAGAAAAAATAAATTCTTTTATTAGTATGTATACATGACATACAACCACAGAATATGTATATTAACTCCTTATTTTCTTTTTTCTTGTGGTATCAGGGATTGAACTTGGGACCCTGTACTTGCCAGGGAGGGACTTATTCCACTAAGCTATCTCACCGACCCAACTCCTTGTTTAATTGGGCAGCCCAATGTCATTTTCTTTGCCCTATTTTTCCTTCTTCTAGATCAAGGTCTGATTCTGTTTGCCACCATACATTCAAGGACCATAAATTATACTTCCAGCTAAATTTTGTTCCCTGCCTCACATGTCCTACAATAGCTTATAAATAGCTAAGTAAAAGGGTTATATAGATATTGTAAAACATCTGCTCTCACTGGAAATTAGAAAGAGAAAACAGAACTGTTCTGTGTCAGAGCATTCCAGTCTGATATTTATTGCAAGAATTCCATTTACTTGACTCAAAAAAAAAAAAAAATAATGTTTTTACTCCATAGTGTTTAGACTACATTTTGCAGGGTCCCACTTGATGGCAGAAGTGGGATTTATTTGTAGATTTCTATGTGGCAATGGTATTTTCTTCAGACAAAGAAAGAAGAACCTCCAGCCAAAATCAACACATTTCCCTTCCTATGGAAATGAGAAGACCATGAAAATGTCCCCATTTTCCCAAAATATAAGAGAAAAAATCCATAAAATGCAATATAGTCTTGCTATGTGTAAAACACACAATGTACACATTCTGCAAGAGAAAGAGAGTGGTGAGACCTTTGTGGAGTTTACCACTGCAAGATCATTAAGGAAAACGTGCTCATGGGCTGTTAGTTTTTACCTAGGAGTCTTCCCTAAGAAGGTGACCTCAAAATGACGGGTCATGCAATAATGCTGCACTGCAGTAAACTTTGAACAAGTTTAACACAAGGAGAGAAAAGTAAGGCTGCTTTTATATTTTCAAACACATCTGTGAAGAGTTTCCAGTTCCTACAGCAGACGTGGAATTCTGAGGAAAAATGAGATTATCTCTCCAACTGATGTTGCTGTGGTCTGCTGCTCTGCTCTACATGAAATGACGGTAATTTTAGATAGTTTTGAGGGCTTTAAAAAATTGTGGTACTAATGTAAATTACGTCCTCAGTTTAAATAAAAGTCATCCACAATTGTCTGGGAAGGAGTTGTTGAGAAACATATTTAAGAGATTAAGAAATACAACAAAATATAAGTTATAAACATCCCAATCTCCTAGAATTTAAAGTAAAATTACAGGAACTTTTTGAAGTTCAGGAACCAGAAACTGTAGCACAGGCTGACAGGCAGGATCTGTCTCTCTCAAGAGAAGGAGCATTATGCCAGATGTGGTAGAAGAGGCCTATAATTCCAGCTGCCCTGGGGACAGAGGGAAAAGGATCAAAATGTGGAGGTCAGTGTGTGGAATCACCACAAACTTGAATGATGTGTCCAGAGGCTTTGGGCTCAATCACCCTCGGACTTGAGAAATAGCCTCTTTCTAACTTGGACCCATTCATGGCTTTCCTCACCCATGCTACCAGCCTTTTCACTCTCCAGATTTTCATATTCTCCTGAGGGAACATTAGGAGACACTGTGTGAAATGTCAGATGTGAACTTGTTTCTTTTTCTTTTTTTATTTTTGGCAGAACTGGGGATTGAACTCAAGTCCTTGTGCTTGCCAGGGAAGCACTTATTCCACTGAGCCATCAAACTTTCTCTCAGGCTCTCACAGAGAGAAATCTGGTCAAGCATTGGCCGTGACTCATCCACATGGATGACACAGACAAAGGAACTACAGATCAATGTACAGGACTACAAGATAAACCCTGAGAAGACTTCAATGACCACATAGGAAATATAAAGTACATGTGTTGGTATATAAGTTTTGATCTACCTAGGTCTGAACCATCCAGCAGAAAAGCATAAATGTATAAAAATGAAGTATACATCGTGAGCCCATAATATTAAGCTGAGCTGTAAATGGATATGGTCGACAATTTCTTTGAATAACTCCCTATGGTTGTAGAATGCTGGACTGTGTTGGATTGTGGTGTCAAGTTCAAGCACCTAAGATAGTTGAATGTCAATGGAGTGCCCACTTTTGACAGGTATAGACAAAGGAAGAGTTGTAGAAAGAAAAAATCAGGATGTGTGGGTATAGACAGTACAGTTGGGATAGATAACGCTGTGCTTCTACATAATTCTATGAGAGGCAAGATCTGCACCAATGGTGGTTGGACAGGATATCATGTCGGCTTTTAGTGCTATGGTCATCCACTAGGTAAATAATTATTGAATCTTTGATATAATTCAGCTATAAAAAAACCTGTAAATATAATTTCATGTATGCACCTTGTACAATACCAAAACGCTATGAAAACAGTTTGCAATGTATTAATTCATCGACTCTGTATGGTTAAGGTGTCTTGAAACTGTCTGATTGACAT
>PVKA01056141.1:0-10034 GCA_004027165.1 Ctenomys sociabilis
AGCAGCTCGGAGCTGGCGGTGGTGGAGAGCGTCTTTAAGCTGAATGGAGCGCAGCCTAGCACCATCGCCACCAGCATGAGGGAGTCCCTCATGGACAGGTACACGGGGCCAGGGCGTGTGGGCTTACTTTTCCTTTGCAGGAGGGAAGCAGATGCAGCCCATGCTGGGAGCTGAGTTGTGTTGCTCGTGGTAGGTGTTCCTGAAATGCAAGCAGTCACAGGATGCAGCCAGCCAGCGCTTCTTGAGCACGTGCTCATCTTTTGCTGATTCCGCTCTTGAGGCAGACTTTTTTTTTGTTTACAGGGTCTCACTGTGCAGTTCAGACTTCTGTCTCAGCTTCCCTATCAGTGGTATTACAGGCATGCACCACCCATTGTTTTGGATCACTCTTAATAGAAACCGTATCAGCAGATAGAAATTTGAATAGAGCCTTTTATTTATTGAGCTCAGGTCTGTTAGCCATTTTTTACGCAGAAGAAGATTGATTAGCACCGAAATGTAGGTGCCAGGGGGTTATTTCCAGCAGAAATGACATCTCATTTGGTAAACGAGTTTGTTGCCTAGCACAGAACAACAGGAAACTACATTTATTTGACACAGCTGTAAACTGTTTATAACTAAAAGGTCTTTTACAGCTTAGTGATAAGTGTATATTTTTATAAGATATATCTTAAGCCGACCATGTTATAGGAGATGGCTAGGGAGGAATTTGTTTTAGCTTGTTGCCTTGACAAGTTGTTTATTATTAAACAGCCTTGAGCTGAGAGGGAGAATATATTTTTTAGGGCAGATAACAGGAAGCACAAAGGTTATTTAATAATTTTCCATGGGTAAGGCACAGAATTCTGTAAACCCTTTACACCATCACCATTCCCAGTTTTGGGGCTGGCAGGCCATGCCAGGAATCAAACTGGGTATCTTGTGCTTGTGCAGCAGGTGCTTAAGCTTCTGAGGTATTTCCCCTGCCTTAGGCAGAACTTTCCGGTGGTCCTTATTTGTTCACACTGACCATGTTGTTTCGAAATTTGTATTTGTACTGGGTATAGCAATATTGCATCTTAGGAATCTCCATCCAGTGCCCATCACCTGAGAAATGAAAGAGATACTGTTGGGCTGGAGATGCTGCTCAGTGTTATAGGTGCCTGTCTGGCAAAGACAGAGACAGACAGAGGAGGAAGACAGAGAGAGAGGATGTTGGCTATGGAAACTGAGAAAGCTACTCCAACATGCTGGGAAGCTGGGTGTGGTGGTGCATACCTTTAATTTCAGCACTTGGGAAGCTAAAGCAGAAGGATCATTGGAAGTTGCAGGCTAGTCTGAGCTGCATAGAGAGTTCAAGGACAGCCCAAACTACATAGCAAGACTCTGTATCGAAAAACCAAAACAAAATGTTAAAGACTTTTGATTCCTAAGTAGCTGTTGGACTGGTTGGGGCGAACATTACATCAAAATCAAAGTCTGGTTGTTTGTGAGTGAAGAAAAACGACCACAGGGTTCTTACTCAGGCGATCTGAAGGTGTAAGCCTTTAGAATCTCTTTTCCTTTTTTTTTCTTCATTTTATTTTATTGAGAAACAAATAGCAATGATACAGTATCAAAACTGATTAATCAAAACTGTTTCAAAAATTAATACATTGTACATTGTTATCTTCTCAGTGGTTATCCATAGTACAAGAAGCAGACAGGGTATCCTTTCCAAACACTATTAGAACAAATCTTTTTACTCATTGAATTAAGTGAAAGTAGCTGTATATCTATCCTAACTATTCTGTTTGTACAGATACAAAATGGTCCTTCCTTTGTATCCCCTTTTTTGTTTAGTCCTGTCAGAGATGGGTATTCCATTGGCATTTAAATACTATAGGTTTGTGGGGGCCGGGGAGATGGCTCAGTGGAATAAGCGCTTTCCTGGCAAGTGCAAGGGCCTCAGTTCAATACCCAGTTCTGCAAAAAGAAAAAAACAAACTATAGATGTGTGAATTCATCAAAACAATCCAACACAGTCCACCAGTTCACAATACTAGTGGGTTATCCCTAGAAGTTGTTGATTTGAGCCTTTCACAGCTCAGCATATTAATATGGCTTTACTTTATATGCCTTGTTTTTATACTTTCCTGCTGGATGGTTAAGACCAAGATAAAGTGAGACCTATGTAACAAGAAATGTAACTTTTGTATCTGATAAGGTCAGTCACATACCCTCAGGATTTATCCTGTAACCTTGTACTGTGTAGATCCTTTGTCAGTGTCCACCTTGTGGATGAATCATGGCCATTGCTTGACCAATTTGCTCTCTGTGTAAGCCTGAGAGAATGTTTTCTCTCTGTGTGACTCTCCTTAGGCATATTCTACATCATTGATCACTTTTAGAATCTCTTTTCCAAAGCAGAGGGTACTTGTAGTTCCATCTCCTCTCATACTCCATTGAGGACCTTTCTCATGCCTGTCTTGCTCTGAAAAGAGACTCTCTAGAACAATGATTGCAGATGTTTTAAAACAAATAGCTGGCTGTGGTACATGTCACCTCTGCTCTAGAGGCTAGAAACACCAAGGTAGAACGAGTGCCAAATAACAGACCCTGTTCCCTTTTTTTTCCGTTTGCCTGATATTTTTCATCCGTATAGGCAAGGCTCCATGGGGCATGGCCCAGGGGAAAAGGATATAGTAATCACATATAATGCGTAGCTTTCTCTTAAAATTAAATAATGCCTTTTAGTTTTCTTCAAGGAAAATTGAAAGTACAGTAAGTCCCTAATTTACAGTTCTGTTTTGGGAGAATGTTCATAAGTCATATTGCACTGTACAGCTGATAAAATGAATCTTAGACAACTTTGACAGAAATATACAATGCAAAACAAAAAGTTCAAACAAAAATACAGTAAATTATTTTTATTTATTTATTTAGTCTTTTTGAGAAAGAGTCTCACTATGCAGTTCAGGCTGGCCTTAAGCTCATTTTGTAGCTCAGGCTGGTCTCAAACTCAACAATCCTCCTGCCTCCCGAGTGCTGGGATTACAGGCATGCACCACCACACCCAGCTATTTTTACTTTATAGTTACCTTAAAATGGTGGTGCAGGAATAAGGTTAGGGTGACCTGCTTCTGCAATTTATTTACATTTGTGATTGTTCATAAAGGGAGGTCCATTTGTACCTAAAAATTTACAACTTGGATGTTCAGAAGTTGGGGACTTACCGTACTTTCAACTGTCCTGGGATAGATGGCTTGGAAAGTCTGGAGGTAAACTTTCTGGGGTAACATAAGTTTTCTAGAGGATCACTTAATCCTTCAAGGAATGAGTATGTTTAAATATACAGAAACAGGTAGATACAGAAATGGGAAAATTTGAGTTGTTTGAAGGGGAAAAGTAGTATTTCCAGAGTGCCCATACTAAATGCCCATTGAGGTATCCTGTGGTTTGGGATTTCATGTAATTGGGATTCTTATTTGTAGAACTTCCTTATGTCAACCCTCAGATTCTGATTCTGTAGGTCTGTACAGGGGCCCCTCTCTTGTGCTTTCTCTTTTAATAAGCTATCTTGGGTGATTCTGATTGAAGCATTTTGGGAAGCACACTTAGTAACTGCTATCAGTACTGGTAAGCAATTGAAAGTTTGGGTTTTCTTTTTTATTTTTTTTTCCTGTGGCACTGGGGATGGCAAGTGTGATACCACTAAGCTACATCCCTAACCTTAAAAGTCTTGTTCAGTAACTTTATATGCCAGGCAATAATGATATGTGATGATGAGTAAACTACATTTCTTGTCCTTTTGGAAGATTGTATGGAAAATGATATTTACAGTTAATTATTTGAGTAAACAACAATGAATCTCTTAGCAGCCTGAGAACAGAAGTGTCAGTGATATAATAATTGAAACATAACAGAAACTCCAGTAAATACTGCATTAGTGGTAAAACTGTAGAGATTGCCACTAACACCAGGTATAATTGCTACATTTCTCAGCACTTGTCAGCCTTTTTCTGGTCCCGCTCTCCTGTGTAGTAAGATAATAAGCAGGAATAGTTACTGAAAGAAAGCGAGAACACTGACCAGCATCTTTGGTTTGTGGAATTTTTTAAGGTTTCTGTGAGATCTCAGGATGAAGATATCAGGTATATGACTGGATTATGTGCCTATTCCAATTTTATAATCATTAACCAGGCTAATTCCAGTAGGAATGTTCTTCAATCCTTACAGAGCAGATCCGTTTTTCAGCCTAATGCTTGTGGTTCTTGTGTTTAGTAGCACCAATAAAGGAGAATTCTGAAAAGGAGTTCTGATCCAGCCTTGTGTCTGGGTGACTTATGACCTGAGTACATCAGTTCCTTTGATTGAGTTCTTTACTCCTTTCTCTGATATTCTGAGGTTCTAGTTTATGACCAGTAACTAATTAAACATCATAGTCCAACCTGAGTGGGAAAGGAATCTTAGTATTTAAACACTGAGAACACCAAACTACACTGTATAATATGGGATGCAGTCAGACCAGCATCCAGATGGGCCCAGGCTTCTGGGCTTAGCTAGAACACAGGTCCAGCGCTCGGGGTGAGGTGTGCCCAGTGAATCACACCTGACAGTGCTCTTCCTTCTTTTGCAGCCTCACCTGAGACACCTTCCATGCTGTGCCCCAGCTCCTTCCTCCATGCCTCACCTAGTCTGTACTTGCTGCTACCAGGAAGGTGTGGCAGAGGGATCAGTGAAACTGAGTGGCTGGGGGCCCAGCCCTGCACCAGTGCCATCTTCTGAGTCTGTTGTTCCCGGAAAAGCCCGCCATGTCATTCTGGCTGTCAGTGCTTTGGCTGCTAGATGAGGATGCTGCTGTTCTGGGGGACCCCATTAAAGGACACTTGCCTCTTGGCCTTTCTGAGTGTGCTGTTTGTGCGCGTCAGCCTGTCTACACCCTCTCTCCGTTTTAAGCATTCTGGCAAGGCTGAAAGGGAGAGCCATACACACAGCTTTCTCTATCATTATCAACAGGAGGATTCATCCCAGGGCTAGCAGAGAAAGCACCCTCCTCTGTTCGCACATTTTCCACGCAACTTGGTTTGGTCTTCTCTGGTTTCCCTAAGAAAAATGTCCCATCTTTTACATCCCACCTCAGGCATTCTTGTCCTTTTTGACCGAAAGTACTTTGCCTAAGTAGCCTGGCAGGCACAGTTGTGGGGCTGTTCCGGGTCCGGTTGGACCCGGTGGAGCGTCAGGTGCAGGGGCGGGGTTCTTCGGGAGTTTCGCTTGTGGCCCGCCCCTTGGCTGGGAGCTCAGGTTCCCACCCGGGAAGTAGGCGGTGTTGTGCGCAGTGACGCTCTAGTACGTGATGACGCCATACGCGGCCCAGCCCGGCTGAGGTGGGGTTAAACTGGTCCGGCTACTGGAGGTAAGGTTACAGTTAGGTGTCGGGGGCCTGTGGGCTGGTGCTGACGGCGCGACCCTGATGGCTTTATCCCGCAGACCATGGGCGCTCAGCTGAGTGGCGACCCGGAAGCACCCGAGCCAACGCAGCCGGAACCCTTGGCGCCAGCGCCCCCGGAGCAGCCTCAGCCCCGGCCGGAGCCGGAGCCTGAGCCCGGCCCTTGGGGGCCGCTGGATGACGTGCGCTTCCTCATCGCCTGCACCTCCTGGTACTGACTGTGCTGCCTAGGAGGATGCCGAGATGCCGGCCGGACCTTGGGCCAGCCGGAGTCTTCTCTCCCTGGGACCCCATGCCTTCCCCATCTCGCAGATCAACAGAGAACCTGGAGAAGTCGGCCAGAACCTGCAGGCTCTGGTCATCGCTTCCCCAACTTGTTTTCCCCGGCCAGCAACCAAAGCCAGCCCTGACCATACTCACCTCCACCCCTCTAGCTGTTTAGGGGCACCCTTCCCCGAACCAAATCGGGCCACGCCTTCTGGTGAGAGCCTAGGGCTGCTGACCTCTTGGCGTGTCTGATCCTTAATTGCTAGAACTGATCCCCTTCCTGTGTCCTAGGTGATGGTACTGTGTGTCTTGGGTTCAGAAAAGCATTTGCCTGTGAGACTTCCCATACTGCTCTCTTTTTTTCTGGCAGTATCAATGCCTTTGTTGAACCAATGATACCACATTAAAGTGCATACAGAGGCGATATCTGCCATAGACTAACCAGTTGACGTTATAACAAGAAGAACCCGTACTCCTCTTAAGGGAGTTCCCCTCTTTTTGGAGAGGGAAGATGTCTGACTGCTAATCTAATAGATATTTAGGGCAGCTTTGAAACACTCCAGAGAGTCCCTAAAGCTTTGTAAGGCCGTTTCTTAGAACTTGATCTTAAAAAAAAAAAAAAAGTGTGTCTTCATTCTCATATCCCAGAGAAATGACACAGTCTGTCTTTCAGTTTTATTTAGAAATGATTTAAAAAACATTATACAAAGGCAGATCAGTTTAAAATGTGACCGACACTGAAATCTGTGATGTCCCCCAGGCTGAGGGAAAGCTGGGCTCTCCGGCCAGCAGTGCTTTGCTCCTCAGTCTGACTGCCCTGTCCTGGGGTGTGATGAACAAACAGGTGACCAGAGGCAGGAGAATCCCAAGATTGGAAGCCTCCAGGCGGAGCCCTCTTTGGGCCTGGCCCCATATGCCTCACATCTGCAGTCTGGGCTACCTGCCTCTCCTGCTTTTTCTCAGCTGCCCTTGTAGTACCAGGAGCCAATAGGAGCCTGGGAGGCGGGGCCTAGAGCTTTCTGGAAGTGAGAGCACCAACCTGAGGAATGGAGAGGGGCCAGGGAGGGAGTGGGGGAGGGAATGAGGAAGCGATGGATAGAGGACACAATTATCTCAGACCTCAGAAGAGTCCACAGATGGAGACAAAAGACCCACCCAGCCCTCTGGATGGCCCTGGCAAGTAACAGAACCTCTCCATGCTTCATCTGAGGGCATAATGAGAGTTACCCTCAGCCTCCCAGGGCCTACACGAATTTCATGTGAGTTGGACAGGTGTGAGCTAATAAAGTGCTTTGCAAAGTATAAAACACTGTATAAACCTACGAATCACTAATATCACTGCAGTTGTTCCCTGCCTGCCCCAGGGAGCCTGCCCTTGGCCAAAAAGAAAAAAACAAGATGATGATGACGGGACACAGTGGACCCACCTAGGTGCCTCTGGCACCATAGATTTAACTCGGGACAGATCACAGGGTAGCAGGAGTCCCTGTCTGTGCTACAGGGTGGGCCGACCCAAAGCCCAGAGGCCACGGGGTAGGGGGAAGGCCCATGTGGGCTCAGAGGGCAGGAATGGCATGTGAGACCCTGCCAGCACCCAGAAGACTGCCTGACATCACTTCTTGGCTTTGGTGGAGAGCCTGGGAGTGTCACTGCACCCTTGGTTTTTCTCTAGGCCTCCTTGGTGACGGAACAGTGTTGTCTGCTGAGCTGGAGCAATGAAAGCTGTGCCCTAGGACTCCTGCCAGAAGTGAACAGTGGGTCAGAGAAAGTCACAAAGGGAGGCCCCTAGGCTTGGAGCTGCTACCAATTGGGGGTGCCCTTTTCCTAAGAGCAATACAGGAAAAGGGGCCCAGTAAGCTGCACTGCCAGGGCTAAGCTCATGGCATAACACTGCAGGCTGAGACTGAGCTGCCTCAGGGTAGCAGGGGGTGTAGGTGCGAAGTATTGAAGGCTGCTCTGGGCCCTTTACTCCAAGGCCATGACTGGTGGCCCTGGAGCCATTCTGCTTTACCTGACTGGTCCACAAGTAAAAGGCTAGAGCAGGGCTGGGGTCAGGGTTAATGGAGGGGTATTGGAGGACAGTCACAAACTTGGATCAGCCTCCAGAAATGGGGTCAGGTCTTGCCCCAGCTCTTGAGCCTCACAGCAGGGCCCCAGTGAGTGTTAGGCGGTTAGTGTGGCCTTAGGAGCACCTTGGTCCTTATCACCTGGGAGAGGGCCACCACCCTGGCCTCATCACCAAGACAGTCACCGCTAATTCACCTTAGTGCCTCGAGCAGCCTTTGCAAAAATGGGACTTTAAACAGCAGTGACAGGACATTAAATATTCACGAGGTGACATCTGGGTCCTTGTCAGATCCAGCTGGGCCACAGCCCTGCCTGCAGCATATGACCCTAAATTCTGGGTCTCAGAGGAGACCTGATGAGTACAGCAGGTTTCCTGAGGGATCTGCTGTTTGCCAGCGGAGAGACCCCAGGTTTGTTGTCCACTGTCGGCAGCAGGGGTCCTGTAGCCTTGGAGGACAGGAGGGGTGGGATGGGTAGGAGAACATCTGACCAGCAGGTGTTGGCAGAAGGGGACTAGGACTGGTGGCGTCTCCCAGAAGGGGTGAGAGCCAGTGCTGGCTTCCCACGAAGGGTGCTGGGTCCCAGCCAGGACTTGAGCTATGATGCCTCATAGACACCACAGGATTCAGTGACCACAGGGACTCCTGGCACAGTCCCTGCCTCCTGGTGTGGCCTAGTCTGTTCTCTTGTGTAAGAGTATCTCACCCAGGACAGAGGGTTGGCACCTGGATGCCACATACCCTCCGATCACTCCCTGCCCTCAGCCTAGGCCAACACACCCACCACTTCAGCTGTACGACCCTGGCCTAGGGCCTTGCTGGCCCTCAGAGCCTGGTGAGGGAGGGCCTGGTTGGCCATATCAAGTGGACAGAGAGGGCTCTAGACTGCTCATACCCACTCCTGGACTGGCCGCTTATAGTAGGTGACAGGCTGAGGGCCTGTTTTGTTCTTGAACTGGAAGATGGTATACACCAGCACCAGGATGCAGAGGGACAGGATGCAGGGGATGACCACGGCCACAGCATTTACAGAGCCTGGCATGTCATTGATGGTCACCATGATGTCCACATCGTCCTGGGGCAGCCGCCGCTCCTTTCGCCGTTCCACCTCCTTCTGGTTGCAGCCCATCCAGTCTCGCAGAATGTTGCGTGGATACCCTGGCTCCACACTCAGTTTCTGGTTGTCAAACTTCCAGTAGTCCCGGCCCTTGTAGAAGTAGGTGTAATCTGCAGAAAGAAGGCCTGGCATCACCACTCTCAGACACTTCCTGGTGTCTGCTCTGGGCCAGTATAAGGCACAGGTGCTGTGGCAGTGTGCAGGAGGAAAGGAAGGGATGGTGGAGGGAGCAGCCTGCTAGAACTTGGAGATGGGGTGAATGCAGTGCTTGGCTGGATTGCAGAAAAACAGTTGTAGAAAGGGACACTGAGGTCTTGGAGCCATCCATCTGTCAGCTCAAGAGTGCTGTGAAACTGAGAGCTTTAAGAACTGAGACATAACCCAGAGAGGACCATTCTCAGTGCAGGTGCAGCTCTCACACTGTGCCCACAGGCTCCCCCTGTCAGATCATGCCCCTATTTTAAGGCTCAGACACCACTTTCCATAATTCTAGGCCTCTGCCTAGAAAGGCAGAAAACAAGATTTCTCCTTCTTTGGTAGTAGATTCTACCTCCAAATTATGGATTTTTTTTTTTTTTTTTAAGCTTTGCACACATCACTTCACAACAGAGAGTTTTTGGGATCCTTCTCAGGGAAGGCTGGAAGGAAAAGAAGTAGGCGAGTGGGTTGGAAAGCTCGGGCTAGTCACTGCCTGGGCTCCCAGCAACAGCCCTAGCGGCCCAGCCAGTCCACAGACAGCAAAGCAACTCACTCAGACTCTTATCATTGGCTAGCTCCCTGCCCTGGCTAGGACTTTCATTGGTCAAGATCCTTGATGTCACCTGTCTCTGAGGCTCTCCAGAAAGGAGGACCACGTGTGTAGAGCGGCGCACAAGACAGCCAACAAATAGCAAGCAGCTCTGCCTCTGTTCACTGGCCTTTGAAACAGGGATGCCTCCTCAGAGAGCCCTTTCTCACCAGGGCCTCTTATATGATGCCTCCTGCCCAGTTGTTGTATCTTAGCGTTCATTTCCTTGCTAACTTTTGTTGCCACCTTATTTGTTTTCTGCCACTAGATTGACAGCTATGCAAAGTCTTGTTCACTGCTATATTCTCAGCCTCTCCCACACAAACTGGTTTCAGCATTTTGTGGGGTGAAATAAATTCTATCCTTCTATTGAAACATACCAGTAAGCTA
>PVKA01056142.1:0-10026 GCA_004027165.1 Ctenomys sociabilis
GTGGTGCCATGATAGCACACCTGGGATCAAACTCTGGTCCTTGCACCAGCCTAGCAGGCACTTTAATACACTGAGCTATCTGGCCAGCTCCGGCGGCGTTCGTGTGTGTGCCTTAGTGTCGACCGCTTTCTGAACCTGAGGCTGGCACACAGGTGTCTTCAGGGAGGAGGCAAGTGGTGCTGCTATAAGTGGAGGAAGCAGCCGGGCGTGGTGGCGCAGGCCTATAATCCCAGCCCTCAGGAGGCTGAGGCAGGAGGATTGTTGTGAGTTCGAGACCAGCCTGAGCTACAAATTGAGCTTAAGGCCAGCCTGAACTGCATAGTGAGACCCTGTCTCAAAAAGACAAAAAAAAAAAAAAAAATAACTGGAGGAAGCGCCAATTTATACCCACAGGAAAAGGGCTCTGGCCTGGAGGGACAGGAGGCCAGAGACGCTCTTGCTCATTCCTAGAGAGTCCTTGGGGCTGGCTTGCTGGCCTGCCCGCCTCCAACTGCACCTGTGGAGCGGCTCAGAGAGGGCAGAGTGGGGCTCCGACAGACACAGGACCACTGCCTGCTCTGTTGGCTCTGGCTTGCCTTGGTCCATTCCTTATGTCCCTATTTGCCTCTTGTTTTTGCAGCCCACCCTGAGAGCAGGGCTGGTGCAGCCTGTAGTGCCAGGGATGGAACCGCACTCCCCTGCGCCTGCCTGACCTTGCCTAAAGCAGGTGCTTTAGGTGGCTGAACTGTCCCACCACCCCAATGACCATTTTTGAAATTGAAGTGTGCCTTGTCGCACTGAATGTTGGGAGTGCTTAACTTTCACTGAGCCATCTCCCCAGCCCTTAACTTTCACTTGTGAAAGTTAGGGGCTCACCCCTAGGAGTTGGGTTCAAATCTCAGAAGAGACCTTGCACTTTGATTTTCAGCCATGCTGAAGCTTAGGCTTGGGCAGCTCCTGCCGATGGACTATGTGCCTTTTGCATAAAAGCGTGTAGCTCAGTCTCTGAGAGGTGATGGGTACGGTGCTCACGTTTGTACCTCAGTGTCTGAGACATGTCATCTTCTCTGGAATAGTTGACTCCAACTTTTTGACCCATGGCCCATTTCTGGCTTTAAATTTGTGAGTGCTCCGGCCACCCTAGGGCAGTAATCTGCATGCAGTCCAAGGGACAGGAAGGCTCTCCCTAGCTGGTTGTGTTTCCTGTTCTCTCGCATGAAGCACTGTTGCCCCTCTGCCATCTACCACCCTGCCTCTGCACCAGCGATTATGGAATGAGACCTGTATAGTTTGTGAGCTAAATAAACCTCGCCCCTTTAACTCATGTGTCAGATATTCTGTCCCAGCATGGAGAGGAATGTAGCCAAGTCCCCCCGAGAGCGCACGCATAATCACACAAATCACACACACGCACCCCACCCACCATGCATAAAGCCCATCACTACACACACACCGCCAGCACTGACGCAATTCATGCAAACCCGTGGGTGCCATCCGTGTGCCCGCACAGCTCACACATCTGTGTCCGCTCACAGATATTCCAAGAATATGTGTGCATATACTACACTCACAGCACATGACTACACAGACACCTGGTACACACGACAGGATACACCTGTGTTGGAAGTTGCTAAAGCTGGAATTTGTTCCTATGTGGGAGGCAGGAGGAAGCCTCAGGCTACCTCAGTCTCGAGGGAAAAGTCCTGCCTGGAGCCTACTGGCTAGAAGTCCCTGGGCAGCTTTGTCTCCCTTAACCGCTGAGATATCAATGGAGCTCCAGGGCCCTTTGCCTGCCGGCTCGGTCCACCAGCAGCACTCAGCTCTCATCTCGGTCCACCAGCAGCCCTCAGTTCTCATCTCATCTTTATCTGTCGAATCCTCTTGCCACTTTCTCCCCGGGACTACCCTGAGCCCAACGGATCCTTACCCTCGGTTACTGGGAAAGGGACCGCAGCATGGACATAGTGATGTGGGTGACGACAAGCCCCAGAATTTTGCCAGCAACGGGGAGGGGGACGGGTTGGCAGTTATGAGGTGGAAACTGGGAGGCATGGACGCCCGCTGACCTTAAAAATAGGTAAAAGAACTTAAAACACGAATGTGTTTAAGGGCCGGCCAAATAGCTCAGCATATTAAAGCAGCTGCAAGCAGGCACTGGAGCCAGGGTTGGATCCCCAGGCTTTCCTTGCCAGCCCTGCCCCTGGGTACACCAAGACTGCAGTTGAGACTGGGCGTGGTTGTTCAAGCCTATAATCCAGCTCTTGGGAGGCTGTAAATGGGTGGTTCACTATGACTCCCACCTAGCAGTGACACCCTGAACAGCCCGTACACCCTTCCCTAAAATACAAAAAAAGAAAAAGAAGTTGTTTAAGCAAAGTCCAAAAGGAAAAAGTTATGAATCTGTCAAAAGGGGCTAGGGAGCTGTCTCAGTAGCATAAACACATGGGCCTAAATTCAATACCTGGTTCTGCAAAAATAAATAAATAAATAAATAGTTCAAGAGTTTGGAGGCCGGGCCTGGTGGCACAGGCCTGTAATCCCAGTACTGGGGAGGCTGAGGCAGGAGGATTGTTGTGAGTTCAAGACCAGCCTGAGCTACAAAGTGAGCTTAAGGCCAGCCTGAACAGCACAGTGAGACCCTGTCTCAAAAAGGCAAAAAAAAAATAAATAAAAGTTTGGAGTCTCACAAATATTTGTTGATGTGTGCAAATATGTTTGTTGTGTTCTTGGATCCTGTGTGTACATTACAAGGACCTCCACAGACAACTTAGCATGCAGTGTGTTTTTAAATTCAACTCCCAAATGGGTCAAAGGATGGAGCAGAGGTACAGCAGTTAAGAGTTTAAACCATCTGGCTTTGCTCAATTAGATTTTAGAAAAAAGTTCTTTTGGGGCCGAGGAGATAGCTCAGTAGAGTAAGTGCTTTCCTGGCCAGCACAAGGGCCTGAGTTCAATCCCTGGTTCCACCCAAAAAAAAAAAAAAAATGCTTTTAAGTTGCAAGCACTTGGTTCCAACTGGTACACTGCCACTAGGGTGCGGCCTGGGCTGAGGGAGGACCCTAGGCTTCAGTCCTCTGCGGACCCAGCTGGAACCGGCCAGGTGCTTACATGGCATGTGCCCAGCCCTGCTGCAGAGGGCTGCGCATGCCAGCTGTGAAGCAGGAGGGTCAGGACCAGGGCTCTCCGTGACCCAGCCTTTGCTGTGGGCATCGCTGGCACCGAAAACACGTGGGGCCCAAGATAGTGCCAGCCGGGGCAAAATCAGGACAAACAGCATCACAGCCAGGACCACAGTGGGCACGCCCAGTGGCCGTTCAGTGGAGCCTCCTTCACTCTTGGGGAGTGGGACTCAGGCCAGGGAATCCATTCCCCATGCTAGGGCAATGGAGGGCAGCTGGCCCAGCCCAAGGTCTGGAGGAAAAGCAGCAGCCAGAGGCAGAGCCTCAGGCGAGGAAGCCTCCAGGTGCTTGGTGTCACTCCTGGTAATCCTAGAGGCAAAATCAAACTTCCACTTCACTCAAAGTGCTGTTTTAAAGCTGGACCCACCCCCCAGAACACAAGGAGTCCACTGAGAAGGGACGTGGTGATGCATCTGGAATCCCAGCAGTTGGGAGACTGAAACAGAGAATCAATGAGTTAGCTTTTTCTTTGTTTTGGTGGAACTGGGGATTGAACTCAGATCCTTTTGCTTCCCAGGGAAGCGCTTATTCCACTGAGCCATCTCCCCAGCCCAGATGAGTTTTAGATCTACAGTCACTTGCCCAACGCTTTCCTTGTGTACTTCTAGTACATGGACTGGAAGGTTTTATTGTTTTTTGTTTTTTTTTTTTTTTTTTTTTTTTTTTTTTTTTTTTTTTGTCTTTTTTTGAGACAGGGTCTCACTATGCAGTTCAGGCTGGCCTTAAGCTCACTTTGTATCTCAGGCTGGTCTCGAACTCACAACAATTCACCTGCCTCAGCCTCCTGAGTGCTGGGAATAAGGCCTGCGCCACCACGCCCGGCTTGGAAGGTTTTATTGAAGAGACAGATAAAGGGCTGTGCTGTCTGCGAAGCAGCAGTACAGTGTGAGGCTAAATGCCCCTCGTCCCCACGACAGAAACAAGCGCCCTTACTTCTCCCCCTTTTTAGACTCGATGAATACCCTGAGTAGCAGCTGCTGCCCAGGCGACCCCCTGCACATGAGGGGCTGACATCTGCACAAATCCGAGTCACCATTTATCTGCATTGCATTTTTGAAGGCCAACTGTTGAACTATGATCGGCCAGCTTCCCTGTCACTGATAATGCTGTCCATAGTTTGCAACAGCGGTTAGGGAGATGGCTCAGTAAAATGAGAACTTGCTTGGGAAACGCAAGTCCTGAGTTCAATCCCCAGTTGCAGGAAAAAAAAACAGAAAAATCTAGTTTGCAACAAACATGCAGCAAACTCCGGGAGAAGCCTATCAGGGCCTGGTCTAACAGAGCCAGGTTAAAGAGCGCTTCACTCTCCCACAGCAGCTCCCTCCAGGCCCTGGTGGGTCCCAGCTACCTCAGTTAGCTCATGGATTTGCAATGCACAGGCCAGTTGATTGTTCCTGCTGGGAAAGAATCCTTTGGAATCCGCAAATCTTTTTTGCTGGCTGAACTGTGAGCTGCCTGTTCCCTGCAATATTCAAAGAAATTTCCTTTCTACCATTAATAATCTGGCTACAAACACGCTTCAGCGACTCTTGTCCATCACTTGGGGCCACAGTGTGCTGTCCCAGCCTTTCTACTACAGGAAGCAGTAGGGCCTGAGGCACAGCAGCTTGTGCTACCTCTTTCAAGGTTTTTTCTTTTTTAAATACAAGAGCACAAATGCACTTTTACTTTCCGTTAGCTTAAATTGTTGGGGCTGGGGAGATGGCTCTGTAGAATAAGCACTAGCCTGGCAAGCACACAGGCCTGAGTTCAATCCCCGGTTCTGCAAAAAAGAAAAAGAAACTACCTGTAATCCCAGCACTCTGGAGGCTGAGGCAGGAGGATTGCTGTGAGTTTGAGACCAGCCTGAGCTACAAAGTGAGCTTAAGGCCAGCCTGAACTACACAGTGACACCCTGTCTCAAAAAAGACAAAAAATAAAAATAAATAAATATATAAATAAATACAGGTGCGACGTCTCTTAACTAAAGCCAGAGACTTATAGCAAACTGTCAGACTCCATAAATAATTAGATCTAAGAGCTAGCGGGTTACAATTGCTATGCCTCAAAAGAAAGTTTATAAATTTACCTGCTAGCTCAAAAGGCCATGCTCTAGTCGCTCAGAAAATTTGTTTCGGCTGGGCGTGGTGGCGCGTGCCTGTAATCCCAGCACTGGGGAGGCTGAGGCAGGAGGATTGTTGGTGAGTTCGAGACCAGCCTGAGCTACAAAGTGAGCTTAAGGCCAGCCTGAACTGCAGTGAGACCCTGTCTCGAAAAGACAAAAAAAAAAAAAAAAAGAAGAAAATTTGTTTCGGGGGTTGGGGAGATGGCTCAGTGGTATAAGTGCTTGCCTGGCAAGTGCAAGGTCCTGAGTTCAATCCCTGGTACCACCAAAAAAAAAAAGAAAATTTGTTTCGTAGAAGATGCCAAAACCCAGGTAATCATACAGGTCAAGTCTATAACAATGTGCTAGATTAATAATCCTTTTACTGGGATCTACCAGACCTTATCTAGAGAAAAAAATGATGGTACGCCTGAAGGCTTCATCTAACCGTCCTCAGTGGCCCACGGCAATCCGGAATGTGTTGCTCAGCTGGCCCCGGGGATCTGGCACAAGCTGCAGAAGCTCCAAGGGTTTCCGGAATGGATCGGCCCAGTTGGTAGAAGGTGCTCCGGAGGGGTTTGGCAAGACTGTGGTTCTTTGTTTCTCAGCCCGAGGGAATCTATGTCCACTGCCAATGTCAGGACAAAGCCTGCTAGATGTTTGATCACGCTCATGCGGATGAGGCAGTAGTAGTGGCCAGGGCCCGCACTTGCACACCACAGTACGCACTGCTTTCCTCAGGTCTGGCATTTCGTGTGCCCCAGCAGTTAGAGAGTTGGAAGATAACAACAGGATTAAGCCAGGCGTGGTGGCGCATGCCTGTAATCCCAGCACTGGGGAGACTGAGACAGGAGGATTGTTGTGAGTTCCACACCAGCCTGAGCTACAAAGTGAGCTTAAGGCCAGCCTGAACTGCATAGTGAGACCCTGTCTCCAAAAGACAAAAAAAAAAAAAAAGAAAGAAAGAAAGAACCTCTGCTAGGGTCTGGGGAGATGGCTCAGTAGAATAAGTGCTTTCTTTCCTGGCAAGCACAAGGGTCTGAGCTCAGTTCCCGATTCCACCACAAAAAAAAAGAAAGAAAGAAAACCTCCCCTGTGACATTCTGTAACTCAGTTGAGTCCATGATATTCTTTCTTTCTTTTTTTTTGCAAAACTGGGGATTGAACCGAGGCCCTTATGCTTGCCAGGAAAACGCTTATTCCAATGAACCATCTACCCGGCCCCTTAAATAAATATATTTTTAAAAAAAAGATCTTGACTCTAAATTTCCTTGTTATTGTTGAATGCTCCTGGCTTAGGCTTGGCCCTTTCTGTAGGTTTACAAGTTAGGAGACATGGCATCAACCTCTGTAATAGCTTTATGCACTTAATCGGCCACAGCCTGAGGTGATTAATCCTGTTTTTTCTTTTTGTTTTTTTTTGTTTGTTTGTTTTTTTGTGGAACCGGGGATTGAACTCAGGCCCTTGAGCTTTCCAAGGAAGCGCTTTTTACACTGAACCATCTCCCAGCCCCATTTGCTCCCTTTTATGTGACTCAGAAGCCTAACAATCCTCCACGGGGGTTTGTGGAGACCATCCATAGGAAGCCTGGCTCTGCAGATTCTCCAAACTTGACAGGACGTTTTCAGAGGCCAAGCTTCGGAGGGCTCTCCACATGAAGGCGACAGCCATAATGTCATGCTAAGCTGTAAGGGGCCCAAATCACTAACAACTTCTGACCATTGCCAACTGTGCAGATAGCTCACTAACGTTATGGGCAATCGCACGCCCTAGGGCTAAAGTGTTAGACACAGGTACCAAAATCTTTGCACTGTCATTAAGAATGAAGGGCCGGGCGTGGTGGTGCAGGCCAGTAATCCCAGCACTTAGGAGGCTGAGGCAGGAGGATGTTGTGAGTTCAAGACCAGCTTGAGCTACAAAGTGAGCTGAAGGACAGACTGAACTGCATAGTGAGACCCTGTCTCAAAAAGACATTAAAAGAAAAAAAAAAGAATGAAGGGGTTCTTTTCGAGTCCTCCAGACACAGGTTCTCCAACCACAAGGGAACATATGTCGTCTGCGCAGCAAGCCTAAAGTGGGTTTGATCCCCAGCATGCCGTAACAGCCGTGCTCCCTGGGTCAGCGATTGAGACTGGGCGTGGTGGCGCAGGGCTGTAATCCCAGCACTGCTGAGGTAGGAGGATTGTTGTGAGTTCGAGACCTGCCCAAACTACAAAGGGAGCTTAAGGTCAGCCTGAACTGCATAGTGAGACCCTGTCTCAAAAAGACAAAAAAAAAAAAAAAAGAGAATCACTATGAGTCCTGATCTAGTTAGTGAGACCCTATAGACCCTAACCGTAAATACATTAAGAAAAAAAACACAAAAACCATGCTGTATAGGCCCTCCATTACCAGGTACCTGGGCTCCTCTAAGGAGCAGTGAACCCTCATAATTCAACATGCTTGTAGCTGATTACAGCCGCCTTCTTGGATGGGGACACCCACCGAGAAAGTCCAGATGCATGGGGATGTGCAGCCGGCCAGACGGACAGCAGCACGGGTTCTGTGACATCTCTGCGTAGCCTGCACCCAGACAAGGCAGGGCTCGCACTGATGGTCCTTTGAATTTAACCCGAAAAATAGACATGCATGTCGCGCGCAACCTCGCCAGCAAGGAAGAAGCGACAACCAGCTCTTCTTTACGCGGTTTATTCAGGACCCCTATACAATCTTTTTCCCCTGGTAGCTAGCCTGCCTGCTCCTTGTTTCCTAGCCTCTCTGCTTCCCCGAGGGTAAGCCCGCTCATGGCTTTGAGCCAGTGGGCGTCCAATCCCGGAGTGCCACGTGGACACAGCCGATAGGTCCAGGTACAAGGAAGCAGTGCCCGAATCTTAGCCTTAGCCAAATGAGAAGTTGTTTGCTATGGAGAGCACTCATCCCCAGGTGTGGGTGGAAGGCGGAAGCCAGGGTCCTCTTTAAGGTGTGGCTGTGAGCAGGTCTCCACAGTAAATTGTTTGTTATGGAGAGCACTCACCCCCAGGCGGGGGGTGGAAGGGGAAAGCCAGCACCATCTTTCACGTGCGGCCATTCGCAGCTCTCTGCAGTTCCCCCTTTTTGTTTATAGCAACAGGAAAGAACAGAGGCCCGATTCCTGTTGTGCAAGGACAGAGGGCGACTCTTGCCCAGGTGCATTGCACCCAGGGAGTGTCAGCGCTGTCCCATGCCCTTTTTCACAGGGGTGGGGTGGAAGGCATCGAACCCACATGCAATCAGGCATGCTCTCCATGGATTCCAGTTGCGCAGTCCGGTTTCCACGTGCAGTGCTTTGCCTCGCACCCTGTGCCGGTAAACTATTTGTGTAAGGTGGCCACCCATACACCAGGGGACTGTCCAGTCTCAATGGCTGTAAAGGCTTGAACTATCATGGCTGTATCACGATGCTGAAGAAACCTAACACGGCAGATGCACCACAGGCAAACCAAGGATATCAGCACCATCAGGCCAGCCAGAGCTCCCATTCCCGCCCACTCTTTCAGGTGATTCATGGCGATGGAGAACTATGAAACCAGGCCTTCTGCTAATAGTTCACAGTCACGATGGTCACTCTCAGCTCCATTAGGCCATCAAATTCCCCAGTCCAATTGTCTGGCATTATGGCGAACCGTCATTGGCCTTGGAAACACCGACAGGATTCCCCATGTCAGCTCTGATGTCCCCTGTTGTAGCATCAGGAACATCGTGAGGATCACCAGAAGCACTTTCTTC
Source organism: Ctenomys sociabilis (assembly GCA_004027165.1). Lineage (NCBI taxonomy): Eukaryota > Metazoa > Chordata > Mammalia > Rodentia > Ctenomyidae > Ctenomys > Ctenomys sociabilis. The sequence goes on from PVKA01056142.1 coordinate 8,987, forward strand.
TTCATTGGTGGTGTCCTTCTTTTCATATTGGGCCTTTCTGGTCAGGCATTCAGGTACCCACACCGGATCTCGCTGGTCCTGAGGGAAAACACAAACAGCCCCTCGTGCCCAAGTCAGCACGGGATCAGGCCCTCGCCAGAGGCCTGTTAAAATGTCTTTCCATTTTACCATGCGTCTGCAGGCACCGCCAGGCTCATAATGCCTGTCAGCTGTGGAACACCCTTGAGCATCCAAATTTAAAAAATTAATGATAAATAAGGCTAAAGAAAGTCTCTCCAAGAGCCGGGCGTGGTGGCGCACGCCTGTAATCCCAGCACTCGGCAGGCTGAGGCAGGAGGATTGTTGTGAGTTCGAGACCAGCCTGAGCTACAAAGTGAGGTTAAGGCCAGCCTGAACTGCATAGTGAGACCCTGTCTCAAAAAGACAAAAAAAAAAAAAAAATAAAATAAAATGAAATAAAAAATAAAAAAAAATAAAACAGGCGCCCGGGGTTCCCTGGCTTCCTCTTTTGTTTTGAGCCAGCTGAACCACCGCTGCCGCTAGACCGGCATTGGTCAGGGGTCCCCCCAGTTCTCTGCAAACTTTCATCCAGGCCTCTAGCCCTCTATTTTTATAAGGGGTGATGGCTGCTCGGCACTCCTTAGTGCATTGCTCAAACACAAGTTGTTTAATCAAAGGAATCGCCATGTCCGGATCCCCAAATATTCTACCCACTGCTTCCATCATCCTAGCTACGAAGTCAGAGAAGGGTTCCATGGGGCCTTGTAAAATCTTTGTAAGATTGCCCCTCACTTCCCCTTTGTTTGGCATGGCTTTCCATGCCTTAATGCCAATTTTGTTAATTTGTCCATAAACTTGAGGTGGGTAGCCTGTTTGCGCATTAGCGAAACGGCCTTGGCCGAGCAACATGTCTCTGTTCCAAGCCTGATGTCCTGTGGCTTGATTAGCAGCCTCGTCCTCTGTAGCAAACTCCATGAGATAAACCTTCCAATCGAGATACTGACCAGGGCTCAAACACGCCCGAGCCAGGCCACTCCAAT
>PVKA01056143.1:0-10043 GCA_004027165.1 Ctenomys sociabilis
TTTTTGAGACAGGGTCTCACTATGCAGTTCAGGCTGGCCTTAACCTCACTTTGTAGCTCAGGCTGGTCTTGAACTCATAACAATCCTCCTGCCTCAGCCTCCCGAGTGCTTAGATTATACCACGCCCAGCTAGCCTTTTGCTTTTTGAGTAGGAAAGCATGATTAGCCTCACACTGTCCCTCCAGATAGTGACATCCAATGAAGGTGATTCTTAGGGAAAATAAATCAGAGGTTTGGCAGGAATCTCAGGATTCAGGAGGCTGAGGCAAGAGGATCACTCCAGTTGGCCTGGGCTCCAATAGTGAGCTCAAGTCCAGCTGAGCTAGTAGTGGAATCCTGTCAAGAAAGAAAGAAAAGGGAAGGAAAGAAGGAAGGAAGGAAGGAAGGAAGAAAGGAAGGAAGGAAGGAAGGAAGGAAGGAAGGAAGGAAGGAGAAAGAAAGAAAGAAAGAAAGAAAGAAAGAAAGAAAGAAAGAAAGAAAGAAAAGAAAGAAAGAAGAAAAGAAAGAAAGAAGAAAAGAAAGAAAGAGAAGAGAGGTGAGAAAACAAAGTTAGAGTTGGGGTGAGACCATCTTTGGGGCAGTTGAGTAACAGAAGGAGGGAGGAGCTGGCAGGAGGATGTGTGGATGTGTATGGCCAGTGGGGACAGAGAGAAGGAGTAACAGGACACTAGAGCCCTGAGAAGGCTGGAGAGGAACCATTTAGGAGGCAGAGTCTGTGGTTCAGGCGTGGCTTGTCGATCCCTGACTCTGGCTGCAGCCCTGGCTGAGGGTCCCTGGGGTGGTCCACTCAGTCCTGCTGGTTCCAGCTTTGTGTCCCCTCGGGCTCCCCTCCAGTGCAGAGACCTTCAGGGATACAATCCGTTCAACCAGGGCTGCGCCAGGAACTGGTACCTGACACTCTTCGCACCCCTGGGACCTCCGTGAGTCTGCAAGCTCAAAAGCCTGGGTGGGGTCAGACAGGGTCAGGAGAGCTGAGTCCCCTCTCCCCTGGGCTCTCAGGCCCTGCCCCTCACTCTTCTCCAGAGCACTACGGGAACCTCCAGTCCTTTGCCTGGGGCGGGACCTTGCCCCCAGCAGTAGGGTACAGGAGCTGTGTGGCCCCAAAGCAGAGGCCAGGACCCTTGTATTGGCCTCTCTCCCCAGGTACATGTCTGAAGCTGTCTGGCTTCAGAGACCGCTGGAGCCCGAGGAGGTGCCCGTGCCAGTCCCGCACAGCCTGCCATGCCCCTGCCTTCAGTGTCACCTACCCTGCCCGGAGACCCCATCCCAGCCTCTGGGCCACTGCCCAGGGAAGGGTCCCCCAGGGAGTGGGGAGGCTGCTGTCCTCCAGGAGGTGAGAAGTGGGATGGTTGCAGAGAGAGGGACATCAAGGGGGAACCCCTAGGGTGGACTCAGTGCTCAGGGCCAGGAATGTAGACCGGGGGCCAAGGCAATGGGGGCCAGGCTTCTAGCACACACCCAGGGGTCCTAGAAACAGCAGCAGCAAGAACTGCCCTCCTACTTAGTTACCCTCTTGGAGGACCGAGACTGGCTTTATGCAGTGAGGAGGATTCATCTCTTAAAGGATTCCTGGTCTCACTGGGGATTAAACTCAGGGCCTTCTCATTGAACCACATTCCCAGCTTTTTAAAACTTACTTATTTGAAACAGGATCTCACTGTGTACTTCAGGCTGGCCTTGAGTTCACAATGTGGCTTGGGCTGGCCTCAGACTTGCAGCAAGTTTCCTGTTTCAGCTTCCTGAGTTCTGGGATGGCAGGCAAATGTCACCATGCCTGGCTAGGAGACTCTTTGTGAGGTTTCACATGAAACATTAAAGGGAAACATTAGGAGTTGGGGGCTGAGTGTGGCAGTGCACACTTGCAATCCCAGCACTCAAGAGGCTGAGGCAGGATTGTTATTATAAGTTTGAGCCAGCCTGAGGTACAAAGCAAACCCTTGTCTCAAAAAAAAAAAAAAAAAAAAAAAAAAAAAAAAAAAAAAAAAAAAAAAAAAAAAAAAAAAGAGCCCCAGTCCCTGGCCTGAGTCCTACGGTGCCAGCCTCTCTGCTCTGTTTGAAGGCAGAGCACTGGCTGTGCCCCCAGTAATGCACGTTCCCACTTTGTCTAGCTTTCAACTGGCCCTGCATGGCCCCGGATGCAGGAGACTCCCAGACCAGCCTCAGCCTCCCGCTGCCCCTTCCATCCCCGGCAGGGCCATGAGCATCTGCACCCACTCACCACCACTTGAACCCCTACAAGAGGCTCTGTACCTGCCTTGCCAAGACCACCCTGCCTGCCATTAAATTAATATCTTTCTTGGGTATTAATGCCCTACTGTGTGTCTGTCCTGGGTATCAGGAGCTGGGGGCAAGGGAGATCATCCAGGCCTGGGTCAAAGTCCGGGGGAATGCTGGAGACCTGAGCTCCGGCCCCAGCACTGCCTGGCTCTGTGAACTTGGGGCAAGATGCTTACTGTTTCTCCCATCTGTAACATGGTACAGCAGTGCCTGCTATGCCAGGGCTTGGAGACTGAGGCAGGAGGATCACTCAGTTCAAAGTCAGCCTGGTCTACCTTGTGGATTCCGTACCTGGGAAGGACCCAGGTCTGGTCCATGTCTGGCTGCAGGGGGCGCCAGATGCCTGGGAAAGGGTGAGCCTGGCCCTCCTGTCCTCCCAGCGGCCACACTGTGGGGCTCTCCCTGACAGTCCAGCCTGCCTCACCCGGATACCTCCTCCTGCTGGGCAACACGTGCTGATTCTGGTCCTGTCCTTATGCTGGACCCAGGCCGTGGGAATCTCAGGCCTCTGGGAATGAGTGCGCACACCCCAAACTGTGGCTGTGCCAAAGGCCCAGTGTGCCTGGGGTCGGGAGCAATGTCACTGCCCAGGGCTGGCACGCCGTGAATGTGGCCTGCACCAGGATGGCGTGGGCTGTGATTATTTTTCCCTCATGCTGTTTTGGAATTGTGGGGCCCCCACACCACAGAACCTTGCGGGGCGAGGAGGTCCGAACATGTACCAAGGGCCTGACGTCATTGCTCCCTGCCACCATAGTGTCCTGTGCACGCATGGCACAGGGAAGAAGGTCACCCTAGAAGGTCTGCATGTGCTTGTGTGGTCCCTGACAGCTCTACCCAGCAGGAAGAGAGGCCCCCAGGGTCCCTGCCTGGGCCAAAGCCTGGATGTGAACCCCAGAAGTGCGTGGGTGGGGAGCACCGAGGGTGCGGGCCCCTCTGTCTGTCTCTGCCCCTGCCAGGTGTCACTGGCTGCCCGCCACTCAGGACAGTGCTCCGCGGCTCCTCCAGGTCCTCAGCCAGTGGGGGTCTTCTCCCGTGATGCCCTGGGCCTCAGCTTTCCCACTGGGCCAGCACTGACCAGATCTTCCTGGTAGGGTCCCTGCTCCCTCTCAGTGCAGGAATTGGAGGGTTTCTTTGGGACACACAGTCCTCAGGCACCCTTCCCCGCCTCCTTGGGGTACCCTACTGCCCTTTCCTGCCGGTCTGGAGCTTCAGTTGAGGCTTCCACGCCCCCTCCCCAATTCTGCGAACCTGCTTTGGATTCTAGCTGTGCCCCACCCAGGCCTTGAGCTTCAGATAAGACAGGGCTCTTATCAGGTGACCATGGGCCTGTCATCCTCGCTTGGCCCTTGGCCAGGGCCACAGGGTGACCCCAATCTGCAGAACAGCCAGTGCTGGGTGCTGTCCCGGCAAAAGACCCCCTCATCAGCTCCTAAGTGAGGCGGGGGCCCGAGAGCATCTCCATCTCCTCCAGAGGCCTCCTTCAAGGTCAGAGAGCTGAGCTGAGCTAGCATACTATAGTGAAATTGCTTCCCTTTTTCCCAGGGGGGCACAGGCCCCTCATATGCATTTAATTAATTATAGTTATTGGAAACAGGATCTTGATATATAGCCCAGGCTGACCTCGAACTCACAGCTGTGTCAGCCTCCCAAGTTCTGGGATTATAGACATGTGCCACCATGCCCAACAGCTGTTTAGTTTTATATTTATTTTTTGAAGCAGGGTCTTACTCTGCAAATTGGGCTGGCCTAAAACCCAGTAGTGATATTCCTGCCTCAGCCTCTTAGGTCCTGGGATTACAGGGATGAACAAAAGGACTTGGGTGCCATCCCTCAACCCCCCAGTGGCTCTCTGATTCCCAGGTGGCCTCTGCCGTTGGGTGGAGGATGGGCTGGGGCAGTGACCCCCAGGCCGGGTACATCTGGGCCTAGGGTGGAGGGTGATAAGCAGGCTGAGCTCAGCCACTGACACACTGCAGCCAACCGATAAGGGTCCTGCTGCCTCCAGGGTGTGTCCTGCTCTGCCCTGGCAGCCCCACCCGGGGGCCCCTATGGTGGCGAGGGGGGGGCTCTGAGGCAGCTCTGGTGTCCTGGGTGCCGGGGTCTCCATCTGTGCTTGCCTGTTCCTTCTGGCTAGTTCCTGGAGGGAGAGGTGGCAGGAGCTGGAGGTCCAGAGGTTTGCCTTGCCACTGTCAGAGTCCTGCTGCTGTGGCTAGTCCTGCACCTCCAGCGTGGCTGAGCCTGAGGAGCTGCCAGTCTAGTTCTAAAGATGAGGAAGCTGGCACTGCCTGGGAGTGACTTTCCTCTGAGCGGAAGTGCCCGATTCCTTAGGCCCTGTCCCAGGGCAGCGAGCTCTGTGCCTGAGCTTGTGTGACTCCAAGGTAGAGTAGCGCCTTGGGCTTGTTTCCCCTTTGTTTTTGTTTTTTTCCTTTTCCAGTATTGGGGATGGAACACAGGGCCTTCGCACCAGACTGCAGCTCTGGCCCTTTGCATTTTTTATTTTGAGATGGGGTCTTGCTAAGTTGCCCAGGCTGGGCTCAGATTTGCACTCCTCCTGTCTCAGACTCCCAGAGGCCTGGGAAGGCAGATGTGTGCCCTCACACTGGCTAAGGGAAAGTGGATGGAAGAGGTGAGGCAAGGAAGGCAGAGAGCGACCTGGTGGGAGGCTCATGAGAGAACACAGCAGGAGCTGGGGGAGGTGGCCCTTGGCAGCTGCCACTGCCACCACCACAGGTGCTTTTGGCTTCCTTTGGGCCAGGCTGCTCTGTGGCCACAGATGCAAGCAGTGCTGCTCAAAGCCACCCGCACTGCGAGTCCTTTCCCTGGCCTACCTCCTGTCCTGGGCCTGGTCTCCCCACTGACTCCCCCTGCCCCTCCCCCTCCCTGCTATCCTTTGTCACTTTCCCTCCTGCTCTAACAATCTACCTCCCTGTCTACTCCCTGCTTTTCCTCAAGCACAGCTTCCAGGAACTGGGGCAATGGCCAGTGGCCGTGTCTCCAGCACAAAGCCTGTCCGGGTGGTTCTTGGAAGCCTGGCCAGGCTGGGGACAGCTTCACACAGGGGCCCTTTGTCTGTGCTGCCTGCAGCCAGGGCATTTTCCGATGCCCTCTGGCTGCAAAGTCTGAGATCCCCCCAAAAGGCTGGGCCTCCTGAATTTTGACCACCTCCTTTTTCCTTAGGGAAAAGGAAACTAGCCAGGTGTGGTGGCGCATGCCTGTAATCCCAGCACTGGGGAGGCTGAGGCAGGAGGATTGTTGTGAGTTCAAGACCAGCTTGAGCTACAAAGTGAGCTTAAGGCCAGCCTGAACTGCATAGTGAGACCCTGTCTCAAAAAAACATTAAAAAAAAAAGAAAAAGAAACCAAGGCAGGAGGCTGAGATGGGCTTTCCCAGGCTCCAACGGCCAGGGCCAGATGTCCGAGTCCTGAGGTCCAGCAGTATGAGGCAGGAGCGATGGCCTCTGCTGAGTGCCACCTGTGCCAGGCTTTGGCAAAACCCCTGCTTGGTGAGCTCAGCCCCCATATAGGCAGGGGCCAAGTGCTGAGAGCCCTGGGAGGCTGTAACCCTGGGCTGGCAGGGGGCCTTGGAGCAGAGGCCCTGCTGTGGGTTCTCAAGGCTACTCCTGTGTGACCCAGGCTGAACAGGGTTCAGGGCCATCAGATGAGGGCATCCCTCAGGGTGCACTCGGAGCGTGGGGGGCAGGTGCAGTAGCTGCAGTGAGGATGGGAAGTCTGGCTCAGGTTTTGGGGTACCTAGCAGGAGTAACCCCCTTTCTTGTTTCTACTTCCCCTCCTTGGCCTGGGCCTTTTGCATTTTCTGGTTTTAGTTCCTTTGGGAATAGCCACAGCTAAAGATTGGTCTTTAAAGATTGGTCAAAAACCTTGGTTTTTTGCTTATGATTTTTGTCTTGTTTTGTGTTTCGTTTTATTTATTTTTGGCAGAGCCAGGGATTGAACTTAGGCCCTTGTGCTTGCCAGGGACGCACTTATTCCACTGAGCCATCTCCGTGGCCCTATGTGTTTTGTTTTAGACAAGGTCTCACTATGTAGTCCAAGCTGGCCTTGAACTCCCAAGAATCTTCCTGCCACAGCCTCTTGAACTCTGGGATTACAGGCACATGCCTCTGTGTCCACCTCATTTTTAAATCCTGCACCACCACCTGGGGTAACCTTAGTATATTGTGTGCTGTAGAAGGAGCTGGCTGGGCTCTGACAGGTGAGGCCCCCGTCCAGCCCAAGCTGTACACAGCCCCGCGCCCCACGCACTTGGCATTTAAGCCATCCCTAGCTCACCTGCCCCTCTATGGGCTCAGGCAGCCGGCCCAGCGTGGCCAGGAGCAGAACTCAGCATACAAAGAGCGCTTTGGTGTGATGCTGAAGTCTTGTTTTCTTTAAATTTCCTGCAGCAGGAAAAGCAGTCTGAGTCCAGCATTCCTGAAGTGTGGATTTAAGGTGGCTTTCCAGGAGCTCTTGGTGCGGCCTCCACCCTGTCCTGTTCTGCTCTGGGGGATCTCAGGAGTTTGTCCCTGGGGCTTGGTGGCATTCACCACCCTCCTGAGATCCCAACCCTGAGCCCAAGGCCTTCCAGGATAGGCTTCAGTGACCATTTACCTGTTGGAGTTGGCTTGATTTTAGGGATGCAGGGATTGAACCGGGCACATTTGAGTGCTGAGCACAAACTGTCACTAAGTGACACCCCAGCCTTGTTGGTTTTTTAGCTTGAAGTTCAAGATTACTTTTCCTGGCCCCTTGTCTGTGGAACAGGAGAGTAGCACCCGGAGCTCTGTTGCTCCTTCCAGCTCCGCCATTCCCCGGATCTTCAGACCTGGGCTGGGCCTGGCGAAGCTTCTGTAAAGCACAGCCCCATCCCTCCTGGGTCCCCAGGGGAGGAAGTGGCTGCCCCCAGCCCCAGCCTGACCAGCTGCGCTCTGATCTCAAATTAGAATCCACCTCTCTGGCCGCTTGGAATGGCGCAAAGCCTGCCTCTCAGCAGGAGCCTTGTGACCGGAACCGCAGGGCTCTGGGCGGAGGTGCAGCCTGCACAGTCCCAGGGCACAGAGCACAGCGGCCTCCGTGGGGAGGAGGGACTCAGTGGGCATGCTGGGACACAGGCACAGCTGAGTGTTCAACTCGAAGTCTTTGTTCCAGTAAAAGACACATTGCAACGAACCTCCCTCAAAACATTTTCCCTTTGAGGGGCCAGGGAGATGGCTCAGTGGAATTAGCGCTTCCCTGGCAAGCACAAGGGCCTAAATTCAATCCCTGGTTCCACAAAAAGAACACTTTCCTTTTGAAAATGCATATTCCATGTACCGCTTTTCTTCTGAAGCAGTTCTGGAGCCACTTTCCTGCATGTCTTTACAAGCAGTGATAAAAAATGCACTGATTGGGCCAGTGATATAGCCCAGCAGCATTGGCACCTGCCTGGCAAGTATAAGATCCTTAGTTAAATTCCTGGTACCCCCCCCCCCACAAAAAAGCAGATTGCTATTTTCCTTATTCCCTGGATCTGGCACTGTGTGGGTCTTAGCTCTTCCCCAAAGTCAAAATGACCATGAAAGGTCAGCATTTTAAATCGATCCAAGATATAGGGCAGCCAGGGCAGCTCAACCAAAGACACTCAGGACAGAGAATTCCAGAGCTGCTGCAGAAAGCGACAAGAACAGTGGGAAAAATATGCTTGAAGTCAGGGGGGTGGGAAATTGAGGGGGATCCGGGACAATGGATCCTTTACTGTATAATGACCATGTTTTTCAACCACACCCCACGAACTGCAGCCCCCAAGGTGCCTGGATCTCCACCAAGACAGGGTGCAGAGCCTGAGAGAGGCCTGCTGCTTGTGGCGTGGTGAGCTGGCAGTCAGCTGGCATCATTCCACACTCAGCCCCAGGGCTCCCTGTCCCTTTTGTCCCTCTACTTCCTGGGCTCTCTCTGGCTTGTGTCTCCCCCAACACAGAGGTCTCTCTAAGATACATAACTTGATGGTCTAGGCTTGGGGTTTCCCCTCTGTTTTCAGGTCTCCCCAAGCATTCTGAGTCCCCAAGGATCCTTCCTATATGGATGGTTGAGCTTTGTTTTCATTCTAGTTTTTGGTTTTCTGAGACAGGATCTTAATGTGTAATCTGGGCTGGTCTACAACTCACGGTGATTCTCCTGCCTCAGCCTCCCAAGTGCTAGGATTACAGGCATAACCACCATGCCTAGCTTCCAGGAGTTGTTCCTCTTTGAACAACTGAGTATTATTTTAATGACTAGAAGAGAAAGTAGCTAATTAGAAGAGGCTCAACCTGACCAAGAACTGGAAGATTTGGAGACAGGATTTTTTTTTTGTACTATAAATTTTTATTGTGTTGCTCTTTGTAGCATAATAAATCTCTTGAGTTTCTGGAATGCCTAGCTGATCTAGCAACACACATTACAACTTCTAAAATACAGTTTCTATGGACAACACTCAGGGAATGCAATAAACAGACAATAACTAAATGAATGTCACAGCCTAACCAACGATTGAACCACATCAGTTTTAAAGCCAAACAGCTGCGTCAGTAGAACTGGCTAAGGCGTCAAGAAGCTTGAAACATAAAATTATTCACATCAAAGGGCTGGTAAATTAAGCTATATTTTAGAATACAGTAATGTTAAATTTCTTTCTTTCTTTCTTTCTTTCTTTTTTTTTTTTTTTTTGGCAGAACTGGGGATTGAACTCAGGCCCTTGCACTTGCCAGGGAAGCACTTATTCCACTGAGCCATCTTCGGGGCTCACTGAGCCATCAGATTCCCCAGCCCTTTTTTTTTTTTTTCCACAATAAAGAAAGTAAACAAATTTATTGTATGATTCAGACCAAAAGAACCCTTTATGGTAACATTAAAATATATTAGTATTTGACCTGATATATCTTTTGAAGATTTCTCTGGTAGCCACTTCAAATTGAAATAATTTAGCATAAAAATTTTGTGAATATTTTACAAAGCCAATAAAAGGGCATTTTACAATAGTTTATCATATAGTATTACATCATGTACATTAATTGACAGATTGGAATTTTGAGTTTATACAATATTCCTGATTTCCCTACTATATACTGTAAATATTAAACTGGAGAGCCGGGCGTGGTGGCGCAGGCCTATAATCCCAGCACCTGGGAGGCTGAGGCAGGAGGATTGTTCTGAGTTCGAGACCAGCCTGAGCTACAAAGTAAGCTGAAGGCCAGCCTGAACTGCATAGTGAGACCCTGTCTCAAAAAGACAAAAAAAAAAAAACAAAAAACTGGATATTCTTGTTTTGAGTTGTGTGCTATAATGAATGATTTAGAATTTGCTTCTTTTATATGTTAGATTGCACCCATTCAAAATAGACTCCCTTCTACAGAAGCAACTTAAATAAGGTACAGGACTACAAGGTAAACCCTGAGGGGACTTCACAAGAAACATAAAGTACATGTGTTGGTAGATAGGTCTTGCTCTATCTAGGTCTTAACCATCCAGCAGAAAAGTATAAAAATGAGGTATACACCATGGGGCCATAATAATAAGTTGAGCTGTAAATGGCTATGGTTGACAACTTCTTTGGATAACTCACTATTGTTGTGGAATGCTGGACTGTGTTGGATTGTGTTGTCGAGTTCAGGCACCTAAATTAGTTGAATGACAATGGAGTGCCCACCTTTGACAGGTGTAGACAAAGGAAGGGGCATAGAAAGGAAGAATCATGATGTGTGTGTATGGACAGTACAGTTGGGATAGATAACGCCGTGCTTCTACATAATT
>PVKA01056144.1:0-10035 GCA_004027165.1 Ctenomys sociabilis
AGGTCTTTGCGCTTGCCAGGGAAGCATTTAATCCACTGAGCCATCTCCCCAGCCCCCGCTGAGCTATCTTGCCAGCCCAAGAACTCTGCTTTAGGAGCAGGATGGCACCATAGAAGGAGCGATTGCCGGGGCCCAGTTCTGTGGCCCATGTTGCCTCAGCCTACGGCCTGGTACCTTGGCAGCCCAAGTGCTGCCAGCAGGTAAAGCAGGCTGGGCTGATCCGGGGGCAGCTTATGGGGTACCGGGCCTGGGGATTAGAGGAAGGCCAGGGAGGGTGCGACTGCCCTTCCCAACTGAGCCTGCAGACCTGAGGTGGAACAAAGAGAGCCTTCAGCACAACCCATAGCAGGTGCCAGACACAGAATGTGCTTTATTTTTATTTTATCACTGCTATTCTTATTTCGGGCTAGTAGCACAAGTACCTGCTTGACAAGCGCAAGGTCCTGAGTGCTGTTCCCTGTACCAAAAATAAAATTTAAAAAACTGTTATTCTTATTTTCTTTGAGGCAGGGTCTCACTACGTAGTTTAGGCTGGCTGTGAACTCACTAAATGGCCTTTAATGCATCACAATCCTCCTGCCTCAGCCTCCTGAGTGCTAAGATTATAGGTTTATGTCTATAGCTATAATATGTCTAATTGCAGAACACACTTTAGATTTGTGACTTTCTGAGAAGATTTTCTCAAAGTGGTGGATTGTTTCCTTTCTTGTTTTTATTCTTTGCAACATTGAGGATTGAACTCAGGGTTTTTGCATGGTGCTACACACCAAGCCCTTTATTTACTTTCATTTTGAAATAGATTCTCACTAAATTGGTAAATTATCCATGCTGGGCTTAAGCTTCTAATCTTCCTGCCTCAGCCTTACAGAGTGCTGGAGTTACACATATGTTCCACCATGCCTAGCTCCATGTTTTGTTTTGGTACAGGGAATCAAACTCACAACCTGTGCTGCTGAGCTATATCCCAGGATTTTTTTTTTTCCCCAGAGGAACTGGAGATTGAACTCAGACCCTTGTGCTTGCTAAGCAAGTGCTTATTCTACTGAACTATCTCACCAGCCCCAGAATTTTTTTTTTTTTTTAACGAGAATTTATTCAGGTTGGACTGACAGGATAGCATGGGATGGAGCATGTACTTAGCAAGTAAGATGCCCTGGATTTGAGTCTGAGAACCAAAAACAATGTTAAAAAAAAAGAAGTATCAGGGTCATAAATGGATGTGCCTGTTATTAAACTGATGACTTGCAAAGATGTCAGAGGAAGGCAAGGCCCAAAGGAAAGGGAACCTGAGAGAGTTCCTGCTGATGTTAAAGGGTGCTTACTGTTCAGCTGGCCCCCCAATGCTGAGGCCATCCCAAAAGGAATGGAGTGTGCCAGCTGCCTGGGCTCAAAGGGGGTTACTGAGCCATCCAGTGCCTGCCTCCACAGAGCCACAGGACTCTGGAGGCAAACTGGTGTTTTTCTTTTCTCCTCTTTTGGGAACAGGAAAGCAGGGTCAGGGAGCACTAGCACAGATCTCAGTCACAAGGGCCTGGCCTGTCTCACTCGCAGCCCCAAATCCAACAGGGCTTGTGCCCCAGCTAATCCGTAAACCAGGCCAAACCCATGGCCACGAACGCTCACTGGTGGCTGACAGGATGGGAAGCAAGACTTTCCTAAAATTACCCTCCAGGCACCTTCTTCATGGCCAGCCCTGTGCATTCAAAGAACTGACCCAAGTTTGTTCACTCGGGAAAATAAGTCATGCAATCCTACCAAAGGGAAATGGCTCTCTTGTCACCCCAAGGCCAAGCCCCATGCAGAATCTCGGATGGGAGTGCAGATTTCTAGGGCTTTGCTTTCCATGCAGACTGGGGGGATCTGTTTTTAGCCAGGCTCCAAGGAATATGGTTCCCCAGTTCGGTGGAAGAACCAGTGTTTTATGGTCATGGGTAAACAGGGCCTGTCTGGGACCAGGAACAGAAACAAAGGAGATAACAACTCTCCAAAGGCCAGCTGGTGTGGGTGGACCCACAAGTCGAGGGAGGGAGCTGTGGAAAGGGCCTCAGCCTTCATCTGGCCCAACTCCAACTTCTGTGATAAGGAAACTGGGCCCTGGTCACCCAGGGCATCTCCTGTAATTGTGTGTGCTCCAGGTTCTGCACCTGCCAGGGCCACACCCCCTCTAGAGGCAGGTCACACCTCTTTGAGCCCCCTTCTTTTGTCTAGGGACAGGTTCTTTTCAAACTCACATTTTTGCTCCAGAGATCTTAATTATAATTTCCACCACTGGACCACAGAGAAGTGTGTGTGTGTGTGTGTGTGTGTGTGTGTGTGTGTGTGTGACGTTTTTTCTCAGGAGGAAAAGACCAAGCCTCTCCCAGTCCAGGAGCTCAGCTTGGACAGCCCTGCAGCTCTTCCCAGAGATTCTGGCTCCAAGGGAGGCCTGACTCACCAGCCCAGGTGCTTTTCAGCACAATCTCCTGGTAGCTTTGGCCAGGGAAGCCAGGGTGCCTGGCGCAGTCCACACACCTGTTGCCAGGCTGGCAGACAGTCCTGGAATAGGCCCTGGGGAACACATGTGGACCCCAGAAGTGCAATGAAACCAGCACCCATCCCCCACCCTTCCTTTTCATTTCAAGCACTCGGGAGACAACTGTTTTAACAAACATGTTTATTAGAAAAGTAAAAAATATTGCATAGGTCTTAATACTTGAACATCAAGTGTATTTATGAACAGTGAGTATCTTCATGTAAACAACAGTTCTAAATGGAAGACCTGGATGGCACTCCTTTGGGGAGGGGGTTCCAGCCCCCAACCCCAGTGGCCCCTCCCCCTCACAGTTCAATTCTGTGGGACCGGGTGGGGAACAGGTTTGTATGCAGCTCTCAGATGTATTTTGTCTTTTGAGGGTCAAAAGATCCCAAGGGATCCTAACACCCACCCCTTTTGACTCTTACATTCGTGTGTCTGTAAGATAGCTGCCTAGAACAGGTCAGTAGTGAAGCTCCAATCCAAAAAACAAGATAGGAAACAAACAACAAACACACTTGGTCCCTCCAAACTGGGATACACAAACCAACTCTAAGGCCTCCCCCCTCCCTCTTGGCGGCTACCAGAGGCACAAATGCAGCCCAGCTGTCCTCCTAGCTGTCGCACCACTGTCGTCATACTGTCAGGAATAATAAAAATAATACGGTACATGCTACATACACATCCAGCCAGAAGCCTGGGGGCCCCTAAGCCTTTGTTTCATGCTACAGTACTGAGGGGCACGCGCCCCAACGGGGACCCACCTGCACACAACTCAGTGAGCTTCCTAGGAAAACACTATGCTCCCCCACTGCGACCTCCTCCACGGGGGGCTATTGTCAGTTTTCTAACACAGGCATCAGTACCTTGGCCCTGGCCTGCCAAGTCTTCACCCCAAAAGTCCACTGTCTGCCACGAGGACTGTGCAGCCCCTGGCCCGGACCTCAACACTCCTCAATGAGCAGCTGCTCAGAGCTGTACAGCTTCTTCTTGATGACTCTGAAGCCAGTCCCCAGCGTTAGGGACTGGCTGAAGCCGGGGACGAAGGGAGAGTTGGCCGAGCTGAACAGCCCCTGGATCTTGGGCCACAGGCGAGAGTCCAGGCGCAGCACCAAGGTCAGCTGGAAGGTGGGGACCAGGCTGGGGTCGAGGGCCAGCTGGCCCACGCTGTGACAGCTCTTGCCCTGCTCCACGCAGACGTCAAGCAGCGCCCCTCGCAGGCCGCACGGCTCGCTGTATGCCAGGCGCAGCAGTTCTTTGCCCACCTGGCTCACCAGCTGGGCTGGCATCAGCAGGCGTGCGGGACGGCGTGAGCCCAGTCGTGCCTGGGACAGGCTCTCCTGAAGCAGCTGCATGAGGCTGGCACAGAGGTGCTCATCCTCCGGGTCGCTGAGCAGCTCGAAGTCGGGCAGTGAAACCCCATCCAAATAGGCCGAGTCTGGAAGGAGGGCACATGGGGAGGGGTATTAGAGCAGCCTCCACTGGGGCTCTACAGGCGGGGGAGGTGCTGTGCGCTAAGAACTGAGGTTCTGTGCCTCAGTTTCCGCCTCACGCTTGCATCCTCTACTCCAAGCCCCTCGCCCCCTGGCAATCTAGGTTCTGTGGCGAAGGAAGTCAAGTGGCCCGACCCCTTCTCGGACTGTGCCTCCTTGCCTCCTCCGCCCTGAAGCCGCGTTCGGATCTCGCCCACAGCCCTCACCTTCCTCCGGCCCGAAGCCGCTGTTGCTGCTGTCCAGGGATTCGCAGTCCGAGCTCTCCAGGCTCGCGCAGCGGTCCAGCCCCTCCTCCCGGGCCGCCGACCCCCGGGCCGAGCGCGGCGGCCGATCTGGGGTAGGCGTTCGGGACGAGGATGAAGAGGAGGCGGCCGACGAGAAGCGGTCCCAAAGGTTAGGCATGGTGAGGTCGGAAGCCAGGACGTTCGTTGACGATCTCAGGGGTGCCGGAGCGTGGAGGCCGCTGAAAAGACAAGAGGGACACGGACGGGGCGTCAGTCTAGAGGGTGGACAAAACCGCGAGCGCTAGGACCCGCACAGCCCAGGCCACCCCATGCAGAGCTGCGCGTACGCCAGGGCCGCTCACCAGCCAGCACGGTCAGCGAGAACTGCCGGGACAAGTGAATCCGGCCGCTTGAATGGGTGCGCGAACTGCTGCCAGCCGCGGAGCGCTGCCCAGGCCTGTCTCCCGCAGCCTCTCGCACCTCCCCCTGGCCTGCTGCGATCCCTAGCAGCGCGCACAGCAGCCTATAAGGACTAGCGCGCCGAGGCCACGCCCTCCCCGCGCCGAGGCCCAATCCCGACCTGGGAGTGTGGCTCACTCCACCCAATGAGCTCCAGGCGCACGTTCGCAACGTTCTCTCCTGCCCGGTGACAGCGGCCTGGCCCCGCCCCCGCGGAGCCCCAGAACGCTCCGGGTCGAACCCTAAGCCGCAGCCACGCCCCCTTTCTGGAAGGGATCGGTGGCGGCTGCAGCTGCCAAGGTCCCGGAGGGCGTTCGCGGCAGGGGAGGATCAAGGAAAGACTTGTTTATTATAGGGTCGCGTTGCGGGGGGAGGGGTACAGCGGGTGTCCGCTCAGGCTGGGGAGGCTGGAGAACTTGAGGGGCCGAGGGGAGAGAGGGTAGTGACGCCCAATGATTGCCATTCCCAGGGCCAAGGGCGCCACTGGGCGCTCGGTAGGATGCCCGTGGCACTGCGGGGGCATTGATGACCCCGCCGGCCCTGCTCTCTGCGCTGTTCCTGCCTGGGGAAGGCCGGGCTGTGCGGGTCTGTCCGGTCCGGGTCCCGCGGGCCTGTTAACTCCGAAGCCCGGGGATAAGGATTCTCGGGATCCCTGTCCCCTTCCCCCACAAGCGCGGCGCCTGAGCTGCATCGGAGCGGCTACCCGACCTGTTTCCCAGGAGAGGCCTGGCTTCTAGTGTCCGAGAACCCGCACCCAGGTTCGCCCGGCCCAGAGCGCCACCCACTGGGACCGTGGCGCGCACCCGGCTTAGAACCGGGCTCCCTCCGATCCTAAACCCTTCCCCGCACTCCTTTGTGAAAGCCCCAGAGATCCTCGGGTCCGAGGGCCGAGATCTCCATAACAGCCAGGTAGTGCAATGGCCAGTGCGGGTTTCGTCATTCAGGCGGGGCCACAGGAAATCAGGCCTTGGCTGTGCGGTGTTGCAGGACTGATAGTGGTTGCTGAGGGTGGGAGGAGATTCGGATTGATGCGACCTTTATTTCTAAAAAGGGTTATCAGTCTGGGACACGCGGACCCTGATGGAAGAGAGAACCAGACTTACATCAGACACTTGGCCCCGTGGATAGAAGCCAAATCAGATCAGGCGGGCGAGCCTACCCCCCAGGGCAGGCTTGCACATGACATATGACAACTTGCCAGAAAAGTCAGGCCACTGCCATCTCCAGTCCTACATTCCCTTTCCAAATTTTTTAAAGACCAACCTAAAGATCAGGCAGGCACATGAAGAACTGGAACCGGAAAAGGCCAAATTCAAGTCCTGTACCCCCACTTCCATTTTACAGGAGGGTGAACCAGAATAGAAGACAGGAGGTGTGCCTTATTCCACTGAGCCATCTCCCTGGCTCCACCAGTGCTGGGGATGAATTTGCATCCCCCCCCCCCCCCACAGTTGGGGAATTCAATTAGGAGACATCTTCAGGAAAGTCACGGAATAGAATACCTAGAATACCGCTAGCCCCAGGGCATGCGAGGCCCTACAGCAGCCTTTTCTGTCCATTCTTTAGGCCAGGCCACCAGCTGAGAGCCTGAAAGAGTAGAGGAAGGTTACATCAAGGGCTCTGAGGCATTCTTTCCATCACCTCTACAGAGGTGGGAAGAAAAAGGTTAGGGGTGGCTGCTTGCGAGCTTGTCCTATTTTCCAGGAGAGAAGATGGAGGGATTCACTCCCACCCAGCACTGGGGACCCCTGGGCCAGCTGGGATACAGTAAGGGTGGCTTGCTTGGCTTCTTTCTAATCTGGGACAAAGATAAGGAAGGCCCAGGGCTTCCTGCATGTGAGGCAACGCTGCATGGCCTTCTTTTTCTACTTTGTCCACTTACAGGTTTCAAAAGAAATAATTCAGAAAAATATTAAACACTGACCCAAGAAAAATACATTCTTTTCCTTTTTGAAGGGGCTGCTGGAGATTGAATTCAGGTCCTTCATACTGAGTTATATCTCTACCCTTTCTAATTTTTACTTTCAGAATTTCGATGCAGGGTCTTGCTAGGTCACTAAGGTGTCCGGGTTGACCTCAAACTTGGATTTTCTTGCTTCAGCATTCCAGACTGCAGGAATTACAGGTGTGTGCCATCCTTTTCTTCCTTTTTAAAGTTTTTTTGAGACAGGATCTCACTGTGTAGCCCAGGGTAGACTCAAACTCATGGCAATTCTCCTGCCTCAACCTCCCAAGCACTGGAATCACAGGCATGAACCACCACTCTCAGCCCATCCTTATTTTTAAAAGGAATGAACTGCCGGGCATGGTGGTGCATGCCTATAATCTCAGGACTTGGGAGGCTGAGGCAGGATTGTTGAGTTTGAGGCCAGCCTGAACTATAGTGAAACCCTGTCTCAGATTTTTTCTTTTTCTTTGGTGGAACCAAGGATTGAACTCAGTTCCTTGCGCTTGCCTAAGAAGCACTTTTTCTACTGAGCCATCTCCCTGGCCCCCTCAAAGATATTTTTTTTTTTTTGTCTTTTTGAGACAGGGTCTCACTATGCAGTTCAGGCTGGCCTTAAGCTCACTTTGTAGCTCAGGCTGGTCTCGAACTCACAACAATCCTCCTGCCTCAGCCTCCCGAGTGCTGGGATTACAGGCCTGTGCCACCACACCCGGCTACCTCAAAGATATTAAAAAAAAAAAAAAAAAAAAAGGAATGAATGAAGGGCCAGCATTTATTCCTGGCAATGTTACCCAGAGCAGGAAAGTAAGTTTTAGGCTGAACACCCTCCTGCAAGGAGGCCTGAGCTGGGAAGCTCAGTGAGTTCCCATGTGAATTCCCCAACCTACAGTGCTCGAAAGGCCTTGTACCTTGTATCACTGGCTGCCAAGAGAGCCTTTGGACCTTAAAGGGGCAGGTTTGTTTTGGACAGGGTCTGGTTATGTAGTGATGTAGTGTGGGCTAACCCTGGACTCATTCTGTAGTCCAGGCTGGCTTTGAACTTACAACAAATCCCCTGCCTCTGCCTCCCAATAGCCCCTCTGAGGAGCTGGAGTGAATAGTTTTGGTCTCCTGTCCAGTGGGAGGACTTTTAACTGTATCAGCACCTTTTCCTGCACAAGCATCCCTCCTAAACCAAGCCTTTCCAGGGCCTTCAGAGACCCCACAGAGCTGTTTCGACTTCCTGCCACCCTCAGCCAGGGCGGGCTGCAAGCTAGGCATGCCTGGACATGCTGTACCACAGCCCCAGCCCAGCCCTCCAGCACTGTGCCTGGCAGAAGACACCTTCATTCTTTGTTAATCGCTGTAGTGGACTGTGTCCCCCCACCCCCCATGCTTCAGGAGTGTTCTGGGCCAGACACATTGCAAGGTTCAGTGATTGCTTGGGGGAATAAAGGTATGGCTAGCTAAGCAAGGAGGCCACTGTCCCCAGGACTATAGACCTCTATCTGTGCTGTAGGCACACACATAAACCCAAGTTCATGCCTCCCATGGCTGAAGAATGGATTCTAGGATGCAGGTAAGAAAAGGTTTATTAAAAAAAAAAAAAAGAAAGAAAGAAAAGAGGGGCTAGGGAGATGGCTCAGTGGAATAAGCGCTTCCCTGGTAAGTACAAGGGCCTGAGTTCAATCCCCAGTTCCACCAAAAAGAAAAGGTTTATTAGAAGAAAGCTCCTATAATCGGGAGGGGGTAAGAAGGTGGGTTGCTGTGTTCAGACCACCCTGCCCCAGGCTGAGGCCAATCCGTGGGATTTACAAAACAGTTCAGCTAGAAGTGGAGCTACAAAAATTCAGCTATGGATATTGTGTCTTCTTGGGGCCTGGTTCTTCTCAGGACTCAGTCTCAGGGCATCCTAGTCTTGAACACCCCTGGGCCAACGCAGTGGCATCTTGGGCCTTCTTTGTCCCCAGCTGCCTGCCCTACCTACCACAAATTCCTTCTGGAGAAATGTCCCTGACTGCTGTTGGGGAAAAATAGGCGATGACTGCTCTAGCTTCCTCCTGCTGGATGGGACAGACACAGAAGTCAGCAGTCCAGAATGCCCCCCAGATGATCTGTGTAAAGGCCCTTGACTGACATCAGGTGTCCTGTCCAGTAGATGCATAGCCTTGACTCTGGAAGAGACAAGAGCTTATTGAGCATGCACAGTTCCAAAAGATAATGATACCAACCACCAATTGTTCTTTGTATCAGTGAGCCAGGAATGGCTTCTCATAGTTGTGCAGGGAACATTTTCCTTAGCAATGAATGCTGAGGAACACGTGGAAGGGCTAAAGTCAAAACAATTTGCTCATGAAGGTCCTGCCCTGTGTTGTTAGAATACCTAGAGCCATCTGATTCTAGGCCACCTGTCTCATCAATTTGATGCCAGTGTTTGAAAGCAATTCCCTTCAGGCACTTAGGGCTTGCTGGGTATACAGCACTTGGCTAATATCTCTATATGTTGTAGGATATCTGCTAGCCCCAGGGAAAGAATAAAGGTAGATGCTAAATGATCACCAGTATTGAAGATGAGTTTGGTTGGTATGTTGGGCAATGCCAGGGAAGTCTTGAGTATATCTCCTGCCAGTGTGGTGGCACATGCCTGTAATCCCAGCACTCAGGAGGCTGCGACAAGAGGACCACTGTGAATTCGAGACCAACCTGGGCTATATACTGAGTTCTAGGCTAGCCTGAACTGCAGAGTGAGACCCTGACTGAAAAACAAAAGTGTATCTCCCTTCACCCAAGGCCAGCGAGTAGCCCCACAGCCCATGGGTATTATAAGGGGTGCCACATCAAATTTTGGGACCAATAATCAATCTACCAAAAAGCCTCCAGTGCCATATCTATGGACCACAGAGAGGTCATCCTATATGTTTAGTGACATTGTTCCCAAGATGAGGGGGTTCTTTGGCTAAGGCATTCTACACTGGGGGCTAACCCAAGCTAACCTTCATATCTTTGGCTATTAGGAGCTAATAGAACTTTGGCCTGTAGATCTGAATAACAGGCTTCATACACTGTCTGTGTGGAGGCCTGACCTGAGTGTCGTTTCTAGAGAAGGCTTGATAGTGTTTTGGGCTAAGAATAGAATGGACTGTTGAGGCCACTTACCTACCTCAGATCTGTGCACTACCTGACCAACACCAGAAAGCTTCTGCATGATTAATGAGATCCCCTACCTTGTTCCAATAGCACTCTGCAGGGATGCCCATCAGGGGTGCCCTGAGGTGCTGGAAGAGGGAAGCAGTCACAGCCTTCAGCTTTCTTGCTGTACTAAAACTGAATTTGAGGGGTCAGGAAGATGGCTAAGTGGTATAAATGCTTCCCTGGCAAGCACAAGGACCTGAGTTCAATCCCTGGTTCTGCCAAGAAAAA
>PVKA01056145.1:0-10030 GCA_004027165.1 Ctenomys sociabilis
AAAAAAAAAAAAAAAAAAAAAAAAGGTAGGAAAAAAATTAAGAGTAGCAGAAAAAGAGGGGCTCTGCAGAGCCAAGAAAAAGTAAGAAAGGGGAGGAAAAGATGCTCTACAGCACTGGGTGAGGTACCGTGAGACAGAATAGCTGTCTTGATCAGTTCTGAGAGCAACATGGGACCTAGCCAATTATTAGTTCTATGGTAAAATGAGACAAGTCCAGTCCAGAGAGACCAGAAGTACCATCCAAATTACTTGCCTGAATAGCTAAGTAAAGGATGAAGGCAGGACCCAACCCCAAGGCATTTGGGCTCTAACAGCCCAATTTCACATGTCTTTTAGTTTGCCATAAGGGTGATGACCTACAAAAAAAAGATGGAAGGGAAAAGAGTTGGATAGTGGGGATCAATCACCAGGATATGCCCAGGGCTCCCAAGGGACAAAGATCCTGTGTGCAGTAGGTAAGAGCCTTTGAGTCATCCTACATCTGGGGCCAGGAAGGCCAGGTCAGTCTCCTCAGGTGCTATCCTGTCCCATATTTTACACATATGAGAATATGCTGGGTTTCCCACACCATGCCAGGTCCTGGAAATACATGGGTCCTGGTCAGGACATGGTGGGAGATCGGCTACTGACACCTATTATAAAAGATTCTGTGTAAGCTGAGGGAGGGGGTGGTGACTGCCCTCCTACAAAGGTGAAGGCTTTGTGGGCTGCTTAGAGAACAAAATTCTGTTTTCTTCCTGTTTTTTTTTGCTGTACTGGGGATTGAACTCAGGCCCTTGAGCTTGCCAGGGAAGCGCTTATCCCACTGAGCCATCTCCCTAACCCTATATCTGTTTTTTTTTTTTTTTTTTTTTTTTTGAGACAGGGTCTCATTGTGCAGTTCAGGCTGGCCTTGAGCTCACTTTGTAGCTCAGGCTGGTCTCGAACTCACAACAATCCTCCTGCCTCAGCCTCCCGAGTGCTGGGATTACAGGCATGCGCCACCACGCCCGGCTATCTGTTATTTTGAGAAACAGATTTAACCATAAAAATCGATAATAGAACAACCATTGTTAATTATCTATTCTTGTTTTAACAATCCCTAACATATTTATTGTATGATACCCTGCTCTGTAATTTGATTTTGCTTTTGCTTTTACTATTCAAAATGAAATAAAAAAATTTTGGGACCTGTCAGATAGCTCAGGAGATAAAGGTACCTGCTTAGGCAGATACAGGGACCAGGATTTGAGCCCTGGCCTGCCATGCCAGCCCCACCCTCAGGTGTGCTGAGACTTCGATTGAGACTGGGTGTAGTGGCCTATGCCTGTAATCCCAGCCCTTGGGAGTCTGAAAATAGGAGGATCACTACAAGCCCAATCTGTGTAGTGAGATTATTTATTTCTATTACACTAAAATAAATATATAAATTTGCATCTTGGAGACAGGGTCCAAGTTACTTGGTGACACAGGCAAAGCTGATGCTAACGATCCTCCAGCCTCAGCTGCCAGAATATGGGATTACAGGCCTATGTCACCATGCCTTAATTTCTTGTAGCATATTTAGTTTCATTTTCCACATTGAAAATCTTTTTTATGAGCTTGGAAAACCATTTCCAGCTTTTGTTCTGTTCTGTTGATTTGGCAAGGGAGCTTTTTTTTTTGTTTTTGCTTTTGCCTTTTTATTTATTTTTTATCTTTTATTCGTTTAAATGCTTCTTTATTTATTTATTTATTCATCTATTTTGGCAGAACCGGGGATTGAACTCAAGCCCTTGCGCTTGCCAGGCAAGTGCTTATTCCACTGAGCCATCTCCCTGGCCCTCAAAACATGGTCTTGCTAAGTTGTCCAGGCTGGCCTGCTGCCTCAGCTTCCTAAGTACCTGAGACTATAGGCACTTACTACCACAACTGGCTGGAATATTACAGTTATAACATACTCAGGCTTTGGGGTCAGTTTCTTCATTTGCTAACTAGAGATAGACATGGCACTATTGGGGGATGGGGAGATAGCTCAGTGGAATAAGTGCTTCCCTGGCAAGCACAAGGGCCTGAGTTCAATCCCCAGTTCTGAAAAAAAAAAAGAACTAAGACATGGCACTATTTTATGTGGTTATATGAAATGATATAACACACATGAAGCATTTGCTATAGTGCTTGGCACCTAGTAATCAATCAGCAAATGTCACTGCTAAGATGGTCCTTATCTGCTATTCCATGCCAGCCACACAGCATAGCCACAGTGCTCAGATCATTTTAAAAGAAAAAAAATACATGCATATTATATTATATTATAATAATTATATTATATTATATGCATGCATTATAATAATTAATTATATTATATGCATGCGTTTTTTTCTTTTAAAATTATAAATTGAGGGAGCCAGGGAGATAGCTCAGTAGAATAAGCGCTTGCCTGACAAGCACAAGGTCCTGAATTCAATTCCCAGTATTGAAAAAAGTAAAAATTATAAATTGAAGCAAAACATAGAAAAATGTACCAAACAACCAAACAAGCTTGGTATAAAATGAGTTAAAAATTTTCAGACTGGTGGTAGCACACCTGTAATCCCAGCGTTTGGGAGGCTGAAAACAGGAGAATCACTAGTAGTCTGATCTATGTAGTGAAGGGCTGGGAAGATAGCTCAGAGGTCTAAGCGTCTGCCTGGCAAGCACGAGGACTCAAGTTTGATCTCTGGAGCCACCTGCTTTGCCGACCTCCAGCCTCCTTTGGGCGTTTTGGGGTCTTGTGGGTTAGCTCAAGTTGTTTAGGCCCCTGCTTGGGCAAACCCTTTGATCCTTAGCTCCACGTGCCTTACCAGACCAGCACTTAAGCCAGCAACCCCCCAAAAATTCCACTGAGCCATCTCCCCAGCCCCCTTCTCAATGTTTTTTTTTTTTTTGTCTTTTTGAGACAGGGTCTCACTATGCAGTTCAGGCTGGCCTTAAGCTCACTTTGTAGCTTAGGCTGGTCTCGAACTCACAACAATCCTCCTGCCTCAGCCTACCGAGTGCTGGGATTACAGGTATGCGCCACCATGCCCGGCTAAGTTTATTTTTTCTTTCTTTTTTTTTTTTTTTTCAATGGTGGAACCAGGGATTGAACTCAGGCCCTTGCACTTGCCAGGCAAATGCTTATTCTACTTAGCTATCTCCCCGGCCAGGCCCTTGCTCTTGCCAGGGAAGCGCTTATTCAACTGAGCCACCCTGCTGGCCCCCCCTTCTCAATTTTAAGGGTCAGCCAAATAGCACTCTTGGTAAGCTGAGACTGTGATTATGACTGGCATAGTGACTGCACCTGTAATCCTAGCTCTTGGGAGGTTGAACAAGGCGGATCACTAGGAGTCTGATCTACGTAGTGAGAACGTGTAGACCCTGTACTAAATACATAATAAAATAAAATAAAATGTTCTTTTTTTTGTACTAAAGTACAGGGTCTTCAGGGTCTCAATACACAGATCCGACTCTTAGTGAGCCTCCTGCTTACAGCCACCCAAACGCTGGGATTATAAGCGCACACCACCACGCCCAGTTTGAATTGCCCTCTCAGCGAGCCCTGGGAGTGGGGACCCGGGGAGGGGCAGGGCCAGCAGGGTATGGGAGGATCAAACCCTGGTCTCTGCATCTGCCTAAATAGGCGCTTTAATCTGCTGAGCTATATAGCTGGGTGCTTAAAATTTTCAAATATGCCCAGAGGATAATGGACACTGGATGAGTACAGGGTAGAAGGGAAAATATTTTAAATAAAACTGCCTGTTGTTAGAATAAACACTTCCCTGGCAAGCTCAAAGGCCTGAGTTCAATCCCCAGTTCCACAAAAAAAAAAAAAAAAAATCCTGCCTGTTGCAATACAGAAACTATATAAATGTTCCTATTTTGGAGCTTTATTATTAAATGACCCTGACGTTGGAGTATTTCATTATTTAAACATTAGGATCTCTTAAAAGGTGGGGAAGATGATAGAAAGAACAAAATAATAGCAGTCTTTATTTTATTTTATTTTTTGGCAGAATCAGGAATTGAACCAGGCCCTTGCACTTGTCAGGGAAGCACTTATTCTACTGAGCCATCTCTCCGATGCTGAAAGCAGTTTGTAAATATCAAGTTTATCAATGCAAACTCCATCTACTTTTTCAGCTAAAATTTTGTCTCTCTTAATAACATGTATCTCTAGGGGATGGGGAGATAGCTCAGTAGAATTAGCGCTTGCTGGGCAAGCGCAGGGTCTTGAGTTCAATCCCTGGTCCTGAAAAACAAACAAAGAAACAAACAAACAAACAAACAAACATCTATCTCTAAACCAGAGTTCATTAGACAGATGCAGTGGCAGGGGGTTCTATCCCCAGCATGCCATGCAGCCCCGTCCCTCAGGAGTGCTGACAATGATAGACTGGGTGTGGTAGTGCACACCTGTAATCCCAGGGTTCGGGAGTCTGAAAACAGGAGGATCATTATGAGTCAGGTCTGTGTAGTGAGATCCTGTAGGCCCTGTACTAAATACATAATAAATAAGTAACCAGAGTTCATCCAGATTTTATAATATTGTGTTTCAAAATCCACAAAACACCCTACTCTTAAAGGCTCAGATCTCTGTGCTAGAATTGGAATTTTTTTTTTGGTGGAACCGGGGATTTGAACTCAGACCTTTGAATTTTCCAGGCAAGCGCTTATTCTACTGAGCTATCTCCCCTGCCCCCTGAAAAGTTTAAATAGATCTACAGGTTAAATGGGAACATATTCCATCGTTTTTGGCTTTGTTTTTTGCTTTTTGAGACAAGGCCTCACTATATATAGTTCAGGCCAACTTTGAACTCATTAGGTTTCTCAGGCTGGTCTCAAACATGGCAATCCTCCTGCCTCACCCTCCTAAGTGCTGGGATAAGAGGTGTGAGCAAGCATTATAACCTCCTTTAAAAGCACTGACTGGGGCTGGGAAGCCGGGGAGATGGCTCAGTGGAATAAACACTTCCAGGGCAAGTGCAAAGGCCTGAGTTCAATCCTTGGTTCTGCCAAAAAAAAAAAAAAAAAACACTGACTGCCAGGTATATTAATCCCAGCACTCAGGAAGCTGAGGCAGGAGGACTGCCAGGAGTTCAAGGGCAATCTAGGCTACATAGTGAGTTCAGAATCAGCCTGAACTTGGGCCAGGGATAAGCTCAGTAGCATAAGCACCTCCCTGGCAAGTGCAAGGTCCTGAGTTTGGTCCCTGATACTACAGCAAAAACAAAATCAGCCAGAAATACATAGCAAAACTATGCTCAAAAAAACAAACAAACAAACAGAAAAAAGGGCTGCAGAGATAGCTCAGTGGTCTAAGTGGTAAGCACAAGTACCCAGGTTGGATTCCTGGTACCTTATGCTGTGTCGGCCCTGCTATGTAGTGAGACCCTGTACTAAATAAGTAAGCAAAAGACTAAATTAAAAAAAAAAAAAGCATATCTCTGTGACTGTATCTCTGTGATTAGAAACACATATAAGCTAGTCATAGGCCAGCTACACCTGGATGCACCTAACACTGGAAGTTTGTGCCAAATCAGACCTTTTGGGCCTGAGAGATGGCTCAGTGGAATAAGCGCTTCCCTGGCAAGTGCAAGGGCCTGAGTCCAATCACTGGTTCCGCCAAAAGATAAAAATAAATAAATAAAATAATTAATAAA
Source organism: Ctenomys sociabilis (assembly GCA_004027165.1). Classification (NCBI taxonomy): domain Eukaryota; kingdom Metazoa; phylum Chordata; class Mammalia; order Rodentia; family Ctenomyidae; genus Ctenomys; species Ctenomys sociabilis. The sequence goes on from PVKA01056145.1 coordinate 5,640, forward strand.
TAAATAAAGCAGAACTTTTGTTGCTCAAGGGAACCTTCCTGAGTGGCCTTCCCTATTGCATGTGTAGTTAGCACACCCAGCCCCTTAAGCCAAACGCTGCCTGGGACTTTTTTTTTTTTTTGTCTTTTTGTCTTTTTGAGACAGGGTCTCACTGTGCAGTTCAGGCTGGCCTTAAGCTCACTTTGTAGCTCAGGCTGGTCTCGAACTCACAACAATCCTCCTGCCTCAGCCTCCCAAGTGCTGGGATTACAGGCCTGTGCCACCACGCCCGGCTGCTGCCTGGGACTTTGGTGTCTGCCTGGGGCTCACGCGCTGTGCCTCAGGATGAGACAAGACTCCCAATAGTACAACCTCGTAGAGAAGCAAGTTTTAAAAATGGGGCAAATAGGAAGGGGCCGAAGGTGGGGACTTGTGCAGGTGCCCTGAAGACCAGTGTACAGTAATGTTGCTAACTATACATCTCAAAAATCACACACACTTGCGTGCATAGGTGCAGGGATATGCTGGTCTATAGATGGATTTTATCCCTGCCTCCTGACCAGGCCCTTTCTACTTTTTAGTAGAAAAAAAGTAGCAGCGAAAGAAACCCAGATTCTTTCCAACTCTTTCTCAATCTCTCGATTAAGAACTGAGTGAGACTGGGACCCTTTGAAAATAAGATGGTAGAACTGACGAAGTGAACAGCGGTCTCTATTCAGCCAAGGGAAGTCCTCACTGTTTCATTGCCAAAGTAGTATCCGAGGGCTAGGGACACAACTCGGTGGTCCAAGCACCTGGCCGGCAAGCGCAAGGACCTGGTTGGATCCCTGGAATCACACGCCATGCTGGCCCTAGAACTCGGGCGTGCCATGGCAGCCACCACAACGGGGTATGGTGGTACATGCCTATAATCCCAGCACTTGGGGCGGCTGAGGCAGGAGGATCACTATGAGTCTGAGCTGAATGGCAAGATACTGTACCAAATAAATAAATAAAAGATTTTTTTTTAAATGTAGTATCTGAATCACAAAAGGAAAGGCAAATATGAATGCATATTGCCAGGACTTGGTCCAGAATCAAAGGCTAGCCAAGAAGAGAGGTCTGGGTAGACAACAAAGATCTGGTCCCCTACAGGGTAAGTCTGCTTGTTAGTTTTTCTTTCTTTCTTTCTTTCTTTTTGTACACAGGGTCTCACTATGCAGCTCACATTCATAGTGATCCTCCTGCTTTCTGCCTCCCTAGTGCTGGGATTACAGGCGCGCGCCACCACGCCCGGACTCCACCACAGGCTCAGCGCACCCGAAGGCGGGGCCAGCGTGACAAGCGGAAGCAGGGATCGAACCCTGGCCGCTGCGCTTGCACCTAGGCAAGCGCTTAGTCCACTGAGCTATACTGCCAGCCCTTAGTCTGCCTGTTAATAGTCATTGCATGAGATTTGGGTGGAGGATTCTCAGGCCATGAGCTCCCAGAAGTACTTTCTTGCTGTGTGGTAAGACAGTCAGCATATTTACAAGTGCATACCCCAAAGTCCATGCCTCTGCTGCAGAATTCCCTAGCTTTTCTTACCGATTAGCTATCAACCATTGGTGTCAAACTCCTTTTCTTGTCAATGTTTTCTTGCTTTAGGTGTTGCAAGAGGATCCTACAGGCTTCATTTATTCCATCCATAGACTCATAATAGGTAATAATGTCCTTTCTAAAGTCTACAACAGGGGTTGGGGAGATAGTTCAGTAAAATAAGTGCCTACCTGGCAAGTGCAAAGCCCTGAGTTCAATTCCTGGTACCACAAATAAAATAAAAATAAAGTCTACAACAGCCTGGTAAGTGCAGGGTCCTGAGTTCAATTTCTGGTACGAAAAAAGTTTAGGGCTGGGGAGATAGCTCAGCAGTCTAAGTGCCTGCCTGGCGAGTGCAAGAGCTTGGGTTCAATCCCTGGTACAGGCTGGCCACCAAAACCTGGCATGGTGGCACATACCTGTAGTCTCAGTGCTGGGGAGGCTGAGACAGGAGGATCACTATGAGTCCAAGATGTGTAGTGAGACCCTGTACCAGATTTTAAAAAAGAGTGTACAACAGCTAGACACTAGTGCACTCCCATTGGGCTCTGGAAAATGTCAACAGAAAATACAATCACTTTCTGTGCCAACCCTCAAGTGCCCAACAACCAGCTTTTTTTTTTTTTTTTTTTTTTTTTTTTTTTTTTTTTTTTTTTTTTTTTTTTTTTTTTTTTGTCTTTTTGAGACAGGGTCTCACTATGCAGTTCAGGCTGGCCTTAAGCTCACTTTGTAGCTCAGGCTGGTCTCGAACTCACAACATCCTCCTACCTCAGCCTCCCGAGTGCTGGGATTACAGGCATGCGCCACCATGCCCGGCTGCTTTTTGTTTTTTTTATCTCCCTTTTTTCCTTCCTTCCTTCCATCCTTTTCTCCTTCCCTCCTTCCCTCCTCCCTCCCTCCCTCCTTCCCTCCTCCTTCCCTCCCTCCCTTCCTTTCTTTCTACACAGGGTCTTCCTATGCAGTTCAAGCTGGCCTTGAATTCACTATGTAGCCCAGCGTGGCCTTGAACTCTAAGTGACCTGTCTCAGCCTCCCAAGTGCTGGCGGTCATGTACCACTGCAGTGGGCTAATCAGGTATGTTAGCGAATAAAAAGATTAAATCCATGTGCAATTGGCAATCCTTTCTCTTTATTTCACTCAGTAGCATATTCATACCTCATTATTGAGCCAGTTCAGACGGTTTAGAATGTGAATGTTTTTGTGTGTAATGGTCAAGTGGACGGCTTCGTTGAAAGCTGAATGGCTCCCATTACAAAATGTATTCCTTATTTCCTCACTTCCTCTGCAACTTCAAGAAATTCATCTTCACTGTCAGTTAATTTATGAATTTTTTTGTTTCTTGGGAGATTATAGACCAATATTTCCTTTTCAAGAGCTCCATGGGGCCCTCACTGAAGATGGCCGTTCCGGGTGGGTGTGACTAGAGACCCAGACCCCGCAGGCCCCTGTCGGCTACCGGGGATCCCTGGATGGAGGAGCCAGTGAAGAAGGAGGAAGAGGCAGAGGAGGAAGAGGACGATGAGGAGGAGGAGGGCGGGGGAACAGTTTGTCTTGGTGGAGTTGTCAGAAATTATTCAGATTTTCTCTCAAAATGTAAAGATAAATGGAAGATTTTGGGCATCAACACCCACAGGCCCATTGTGCAGTTGGACAGCTATGTCTTTGCTGGGGAATATGAAGATACTGTCGGGACCTGTGTTATATTTGAAGAAAACATTGAACATGATACGGAAGGCAACAGTAAAAACAGTACTGAAATATGAATGCCACACAATGAAGAAACTCAGCATGACCAGAACTCTCTTGACAGAGAAGAAGGAAGGAGAAGAAAGCACAGGAGTAGAACGGCTGCAGCTGAAAGATAATGATTTCTCCTACAGAACCAACATGATTTGTAGCTTTCTACATGAAAATGAAAATGAAGTTGGAGCTCCAGCGTCGAAAAAATGTTTGAAGGTGGAAGAGCAAGAGACTAACGTGAAAGACAGTTCAAGGCTCATCTGTGAACAGGAGGAAGCACTGGAAACAGCGGCTTCTGATGCTCCAGGTAGCGTCCCTTCTTCTGAGATGGAAGGTCTCACTCTGTAGTCCACGCTGGGCTTGAACCTGCTGTGTTGTCCAGGCTGGCCTTGACTTCATAATGCTCCTGCCTCAACCTCCTGAGTACCATTAAAATTTTAAAACAGGAATAGTGGCCCACACCTGTAATCCCAGCTGCTTGGAAGGCTGAAGCAGGAGTTCAAGATTATCTCGGCAACCTAGAGAGGCGCCGCCTCCAATAAAAGGGGTGGGGGCCACTGAAGCCTCTATGCCTAAAGGGAGAAGAGGAGGCCACAAAGGCCGAGCAAGGCAGTATACAAGCCCTGAGACTGACACCCAGCTGCAGGCTGAAAAGCAGAACGCCAGGGTAGAAGAGGAGCAAGAAGAAGGTGGAGATGGGGCTGCAGATGACCCCCAAAAAGAGAAGAAATCTCTAGACTCTGAAGAAAGCGAGGATGAGGATGAAGACTACCCGCAAAAAACGCAAAGGTGTGGAAGGGTTCATTGACACCGAGAACCCCAACCAGGTGGCACAGACAACCAAAAAGGTTACACAACTGGATCTGACAGGCCAAAAGAGCTTTCAACGAGAGAACGAGAAGAACTTGAGAAGCAGAAAGCAAAAGAATACTGCATGAAAATGCTTTTAGAGACGGGCGTGGTGGTGCAGGCCTATAATCCCAGCACTTGGGAGGCTGAGGCAGGAGGATTGTTCAAGACCAGCCTGAGCTACAAAGTGAGCTTAAGGCCAGCCTGAACTGCATAGTGAGACCCTGTCTCAAAAAGACAAAAAAAAAAAAAAAAAAGGAAAAAAA
>PVKA01056146.1:0-10033 GCA_004027165.1 Ctenomys sociabilis
TTTTTTTTTTTTTTTTTTTTTTTTTTTTTTTTTTTTTTTTTTTTTTTTTTTTTTTTTTTTTTTGTCTTTTTGAGACAGGGTCTTCCTATGCAGTTCAGGCTGGCCTTGAGCTCACTTTGTAGCTCAGGCTGGTCTCGAACTCACAACAATCCTCCTGCCTCAGCCTCCCAAGTGCTGGGATTACAGGCATGTGCCACCACGCCCGGCGCCATGAGCTTCTAGCTTTTAAAAGAATTTTGCTATTAGTAGCACAACAATTGTGTAGCGTTCCCACCACTACATATCTTATAGGGGAAAGTGCCTGGCTAGTATTATTTTATTTTGTAATTAGAGAGCACTGGGGCCAGGGAGATGGCTCAGTGGAATAAGTGCTTCCCTGGCAAGCACAAGGGCCTGAGTTCAATCCCCGGTTATGCAAAAAAAGAAAAAGAAATTAGAGAGCACATATTCTGTGCTGTGTTATTTTGAAGGATTTAGAGAGGTGGTAATTCATTTAATCCTCGCAGTAGTCCCATGAGCTAGGTGCTAGTACCACTCTTATTTTTTCAGGTGAGGAAACAGAAAATTGACTTTCCAAAGACACAGAACTAGGAAGTGCAGAGGCAGGATTCAAGCCCACACGTGTTTACTGTTGTAGACCATTATATCCATTGCCTCTTCAGTGCACCAAGGGGGAGACATGAGGGCTTCCTTCCATAGGAAATGGCTTCCCATTGCTCTTTAGATATGAGGGGGAAGCAGTGACGCTAGCTACAGCAGAGGTTTTTCTTACATTTGCTCTTTCAGGAGGAGAGATAGTGGCCCACTTATAATAATCTAATCCCTTACATACCATAGGGAAGAATAAAAATGCCTCTGTTTATATACATTTCATTTTCTGTGAAGTCTGTATGTATATGTGTGTGTATTTATTGAATCCATGTTTTGAAATATATAGCCTTTGACATAATTTGTACATATAAGCTTCTGATGTCTACAAAATGCATATCAAATAGTGCATGTTAAATACGATGGGACCTTTTTACATTTTACTGTACCGATTCTAGTACCACTTCTACACATATGTGAAATGCAGTTTAATGTGTGTTATTTCTTATGAAAGAGTTGCAGAGATGCTCTTTGTTGCATCGGTTATGAAAAAGACACTCCTGCTGGTGTTGTAACATGATGCTCTGCCTGTCAAATCCAACTCAAGCCATAGGCCCAGGCCTTCATTGGTTCCATTGGAGCTTGGAGTCCACCCTGGCTTCATGCTTGGTTCTTTGATGACTTGAGGATGACAACACAATAGGGCTTCTTTGCCTCCCACACCTTAGCCTTTGCAGGATCTTGGAAAGACAGAAGGGACTCTATCCTAGTCATACAGCTGACCTGGGATCTTCTTTCTGGATTTTCCAATGGTGAAAGTTCTCAACCTTGTCATCCATAGATGGTAGATGACTAGAATATCTAGTAGAAATATTATCAAATTAAAAACCAAGTAGGATCCAATGTGAGCTCTTCTATAAATAACTTATGAAAAGTGAAAAGATGTTTCTGTTAGCAAATTTAAAATAATCGTTAGAATCCTTCAACAGATTGCTGCTAATTAGATTGAGAATTAAACAGCTTTGTATGAGTGTAGAGTTAATTAATAGCTCATTACTTTTTTAATAAGCCAGAATCATTTGGAAACAGAAGAGAGACAGCAAAGTTCATCATGGATAACGTGCTAGATTGGGATTATTTTTTCCTGCTTTGATAAAGGAAGGACTTTAATTGAAGCAGGAGACACATTTGTGTCATGAATGAATTGCTTAGAATCCCCAACTTCCAGGGCCGGAGAAAGCTACAACTCTGCTTATTTTAACTTCCTCTTGGGCTGTGTAGGATTAATAAAAGTTGTGCTTAAGTTTCCTTACACAGCTTTTGGGTTTCAATTCACTGATAAAGTAAACTTTGTGAAGCTTGTCAGGTTCATTGAGCATAGTGGAGCTTCACTGTACTCCACGTTGACTTTATTTCCATCCTTTTGGTTTCCAAACATCTGAGGGTCCTACTTTGAAGGCAGTCCTGCATCTTCTGGATTTTTTCCTTTCTTTTCACCTCCATTCTTTCCATGTGGACTGAAATCTTATTATTTGTTTCACCGCCATCCTTTTTTTCTCACATAGTCTGAAATTTCATTACTGCTTTATTGAATTTCTTGACCTTTAGACAGCCTTTATATTACATAATATGGAGCACCATGGAAGGAACAAAATGAACAACTTTGGGCTCTCAAAGGCCTGGCTTCTACAGGACAGTCTCCCACCATTGGTTCTTGGCACCCTTTGGAGTTGGGTAGATCTATTAAATCTGTCTTTTAGGGTGAGTATGGGCTCATTGAAGTGGGGGCTTTATGTGTTTCTATCATTTCAAGGGGAAAAAGATATCCCCTTGGCACTGAGCCATGACAGCAAATGAGTTTTTATTTTTAAAACAAAATCTGTGGATGATTCTTCTAAGAGTGAAAGACTGATAACTAGTAGCTCCTTTCAGGAGCTATTTGCCCATTCCAGGAATAATTAGCATGCCCTATTTCTCAAAAGGTAATTAATTCTCAGAGAAATCCATTTGTCTTACTTACTTTTCTCATTGCTGAGACAAAATACCCAACACTCACACGTTAAGGTTCTCAGTTTGTAGAGGATTCAGTCCTTACCTGGCTAGCTCCAAGGCAGGGGAGTAGGGCACACAGGCGCTGCAGGGAAGAAACTGTGTGGTAGGCAGAAAGTAGCAAAGCAAGCGAGTGGAACAAGCCAGGCCTCTTTCTGTCCCTTACATTGTATCCAGGCAACTGGGATTAGAGTGGTGCCAAACCTATGAATGGACTGATTTAGTGATCACCCACCCTTAATCCTAGCACTCTTAGTCCTAGCATTGTACCATGAATCAGTCACATACTTTAGATTGAGCTATTTCTGAAAAAGCTCCATAAAGGGGCATCATCTCTAGCAGTGAGGGCATTTAATTATGTCCCTAGAAAAGACACTGTCTTCTAATCTCTCTCTCACTCCAGGTGTGAGGTCTCCAGGCTACTTGAACAGAGTATGTCACCTATGTAGACAAAGGTACCATAGACTATGTGAGGCTTTGGGAGGACATCTGCACACAAGCCATAAAGAGATCCATCATTTTCTTCTCTTTCCAAATAAGGACTTGAACTCTCTGGTTGTTTGGTTTTAAGGTTTTACTTCTCAGATTGTTATTATTATTATTTCTTTAAAACAGAACCCAGCTATGTAACAAAGAACAGAAGGGCATATAACCCTTCAATGTGGAGCCTATCTCAAGGGGTAGTATGAGCAGAAACTCTTGTCCCTATGGCTGTGGGGGGACCTCTGCACCCAGTCTAGAGAGAAGGCTTTGGCTACCTGCTGATGTCTTGTGCCTACCTGCGTCTTGAGCTGCGTGTGTGTCCCCTAGTCTCACACCACCCATTCTGTGATGCCATTCCCAAATATTGAGTAATAGGTGCTTGATAAAAAGTTTCATGGACTCATTGTTGTTGGGCATTCATGCATCTTGGGGTTATCTGAATTTCTCCCTGTCCACTCACATTACGTCTGGTCTGAGTAGAGTTGCCTGATAGATAAGGTAGAGTTTGAGTCCCTGGGGCAGGCACAAAGGTTTAGTCAGAAAGGATGTGGTGCTTTGTGCAAATGCACCTTTCTCGTGACTGCCTTGTCTCCCTCTCACTGCACCCAGCCTCACTTGAACCCTCTCCTTGCATCTCTGGGTGTCTTCCCCCATTACCTAACTACCAACCTCAATTTCCTGAAAGAAACTGGTGTGATCTTGAACAAAGGTTTTCTTGAAATAACTCATATATGCAGTGGAGAACATGTATTTTAAGTGTGTAGCTTGAAGTCTCACAAACTGAAGTTGGTTCAGAGAAAAATATAGGATTTTCTTTTTTGGCTGGCTCAGCCCTGCCCTCAGGTTGGGCCTGGCAGGACATGTGGTGCCGAGATCAAACTGCAGTGTCCCCGTGCCTACCTAAGTTTGCCTGAGCAGGGTGTTCAGACTGCTGAGCTATCTCGCCAATCCAAAAACAGGATATTATTGGTACTTTAGAAGTCACCCTCTGTCCCTTCTTTAGCACTGTTAACTCTAGGTGATTTTTTAAAATCATCAGCCAGATTCATCACTTTCCTACTTTTCCTCTCATTCTCTCCTATTATTTCTGGGAGAAAAGCTCAAGTTTTTACTCTTCCAGGCTGAATCCTTGCTTTCCCTATTGACTCATCCCATACTTCTTCTCCCCTTCCTTCTGTATTTTCCAGGTCTCATCCTCATAGTCTGTATACTTGGTCCTGAAATTTCTAGAACATTCCACATTCTTTTCTGTCCTAGGATCTTTGCATATTTGGAAACTGCTTCCTGGAATTCTGCCTCCTCGCGTATCTTCATTTAACTTTCATGTCATCTCTATGGTGAGGTCTTCCCAGCCCACTTAACCCAAGCCAGGCCTTTCTTGTCTGGTTTTCTGTGTCACATTACTTTTCTCCCTATATTGAGTTCTCATGGTCTGTGATGTTTTCAGTTTGTTTTTTCCTTAGTGCTCATCTCTTCTACTTAAACGTCCCCACAAGTCAAGGCAGGGACCACATCTGACTTGCAGTAAGAGCAAAATAAATATGGAACAGCAAAAGGAGAACAACATATATGAACTGTGAGTGTCAGACCTGGAGGGACAAAAGGCAGGGAAGGAAGTCATGTCCTATAGCTAAGAGATCAGAGTGGCGAGGAGGTCTCTGATCTGCATTATTTATTCTAGATTACTGTTGGAGGCTATGCATTTGTCTAATGCATAGAGTGGTCTGATCCTGCTGCTGTGGTTCTTGAGCCTGAGGTGTGTTTGAGACCCTCATGTCTGATGGTTTTGAGTCCCACAGGTAGTGCTTCCCACGTGAGGCACTAGCCAGAGGACTGGGCCCCAAATCCATGTTGATATGTGGTTGTGTTCATGCAGGCCCAGTTGCAGTGTTTATTGTCTTCCCCTTTGTAATTAATTCTGGCCTTTTCTCCTTTGGCGCTGATGTTGCCCATGTGACTATAGTCCCTATGCAATGTTACTTGCTCCCTATCCATGGCTCTGTTACACATGGGAGAGCAAAGGAGAGGAAGGAAAGCGGGAACACTTAATAAGGGTTGGGCCTTAATGGTAAGAAGGCCATTCAGAGACTCAGGCAGTGAGGTCTTGTCTTGGAATTTAAGTGAGTTTATTCTAGATTACTGTTGGAGGCTATGCATTTGTCTAATGCATTTCTTATTACTTTAAAACGGACTTGCAGAGGATAAGGTTATTTGCATCTTTTAAAAGGCTTTTTAGATTTCAGACCTTAAAAATTCTGTTTTGATTGTTATCATTGCATGGCTTAAAGCAGTGATTTTTAACAACCTCAAAATGGTGTGTCTCCTAAGATTTTTACTTTATTTTTTCATATTGTTGGCTTCAGGCACATCCTCTGTCTCGCTCTCTCTCTCCTCTCTCCTCTCTCTCTCTGCAGTGCTGGGGAATTTGGAGGCTTTGTTCTTGAATATTCAAGAACAGCCTGGGTTTAGACAAACCTTCAGAGGACAGGTTTCTTTTCCATCTTCAAGTTCCCACCTCAATCTTGTCCCTCAAGTCCCATGTGTCCATTGTCTGTTGTTGGTCATGAATTACACCAAATGTAATGACTTCACAGCAACAGGTTTGGATTTCCCACAGTGCTGGACTCAGCACTGTGGGTCAGCTGGACTCAGCTGGGCAATTGCTTGAGGTCTGTCATGAGGTCATGTACAGAGGATGGCAGTACTATTATCACTAGAAGGCCTGGGGGACTACAAGGCCGAGGTGGTTTCCTACTGGTTGGTAGTTGATATTGGATGTCAGCCTGATACTCAGCTGGGACTGCTCACCAGGTTGACCTCAAGTAGCTTCTCACTGTGGCTTGAGCATTGCACAGTATGGCAGCTGAGTTATGAGAGAACATATCCTCCACTTTATGGTTCAAGAAGATGCCAGGCTAGTTAAGAGCTCTAGCGAAAACCTACACAGTATTCCTTCTGCTATGCTGTACTGGTCACCGGGGCCAAAGGATTGCCCATATTCCAGTGGGTGTAGAAAGTGATTAACTTTTTCATGGTGAAGTGTCAAGGTGACACCACAGAACGTGGTGGGTGGGTGGGAGAGATGGTCGTGACTGGCTTTGCTCAGTAGACTGCGTCACACATTTACCCCCATGTTTTCCTTTCCTGCAGTCAGTTATTCCTAAGGTTCCCCTATATGGAGCAATTGTCCCACATGAACTCAGTTATGATCTATGTAGAAGCACATTTAATTAATATCATATTGAGTTATAATGTCTTTCCCAACTGCACACACACATACGCACCCCTATACACACCAAATGGAACATGCTCACAAGCTCACACACACATGCACATGCACACACACACTCTCTCATACCAATTATTTTAGGAGTTTTAGATTTTTAGATTTTTTTCATATCCTGTGTTTAGACAGCCCTGTGTTGAGATGTGTGATTGTGTTTCAATTTCTGCTGGCATAGTGTAATTGTGATATTGATCTTTAGGCTGAGAACAAACTGCCTTTTAATATTGACTCCATCTGCCTATTGAGACACAAACAGGAAGATAAACTTGATGCTAAGTGGTTGCTGTTTTCCATTTTTCTGTTATACCATTTATTTCAGCATTTCTTCAGCCTAGTGGAAGATGGTGTCTTGTATTTCACTTTTTTTTTTTTTTTTTTTTTGGCAGAACCGGGGACTGAACTCAGGCTCTTGTGCTTGCCAGGCAAGTGCTTATTCCACTGAGCCATCTCCCAGGCCCCTCACTTTATTCTTTTAACCAGAAGATGTGAGATTTTTCCAGTGGCATTGCTATCTTAATTTTCGGGGGATATTGGTCAAGTGAATTGGTAAATGCATGTTTGTCTTCTCTTCCTTGCTGTCTTTTTTTTTCAGCAAACTTTTCTAAGGGTGATGAATAGCTGGGAGGATGAATTGTCCACCCTCTGCAGACTTGCTGTCTCCTCCACACCCCGAGCTGCATATCAATCTAAGACTTTTTTTTTTTTTTTTTCATTTGACTCTGCTCAGAAGCACTGAGTCCCTTGTACGGCACGTTTGTTTTTCTTGAAAATTCTGTAAAGCAGTCGTCATCCCCCACCCTTAAGTGGGAACAGAAATAGAAAAGTTAAAAAAATATAAATGCATTATTACTTGATTTTAATTCAATTTTTACTTTCTCCACACACATGTCCCTTTATAGGTTGGAAGAAATCTGGGTGTAGAAGCATGAACCCTTTACTTTTGGTTGGAAGCTATACCAAGCGTTTGGATTCAGAAGCATGAGGAGAAATGGCTTTTGGGAGGCTCAGCGTGAAGTTGGATTTTATTGAATAGGACCAAAAAAGACAAGTAGTTTGGCCAATTTAATGCCAGCTTAATGGAAGTCTCTTTTCTGCAGCAGCATTGGCTTGTCTAGGCCCGTCCTGCCTAGGGACCCCCCTCCTCCTCCCTGTGCCCATTGGGTCCTCCTTATGAATGAAGAACCTGCACTACCCCTTGACCTGGGAAACCAGCACCTGGTGCTGTAAAGAGTATATGCGTTTGAGGCTATGCTTTCTGAAATGCCCAAAATGAAATACTTTCCAGCAAGTCAGAAGAGAAGGGACCAGTTATAATGTGAATCCTGTTACAAGCCCTGATCATGTGCTGTCTTATTTAATATTTATTTCTACTTTTCCCCTTTTTATTCTTTAGTGACTGCAAGCATTAGGAATTTGTTGTGATGGGAATCTCTAAGGAAGGGGAGAGAAGAGAAGGAGCTACTGATCTACACGGAGTCAGTTTAGCTATTGATCCTTTACAAATTACCCCATGGGAATGGGCAGAGGAGAGGCTGGGAGCATCAGGTCCCATTTGTATAGACCAGTGGAGCCAAGCTAATGTGCTTCACATCCATCTGGAGAGTTTGTGAGAATACAGATTGGCACCCCCGCTCCCAGGTAATGGAGCAGAAGGCCCGAGCTGGGGCCTGAGGATTTGTGTTTTCAACATGTTTCTGTTGCAGCCCTGGTCTCAGGCCCCTTCTCATGGCCTTGTGAGCACTTGCTTTTCTCTGCTCATCTGGAAACTCCTCAGACATCAGAGTCCTGGGTGACAATGAGGACATTTCTTTCTCAGTGCTTTATTATCTTCCCAGTAAGAGACCCTTAGAGTCTAGAGACCCCTTTGATATTTTGTACCCCTGAATGGCCAGGTACTTGAAGACCGTATTCCATGTGAGAAGCAATTGAAGATGATCTGAGACAGGATGTAATTAAGTTCGCAGTAGCCATCGCATGCTTTATTGGGCCTCTGCTGTGTGCATTATCTACTTCACACTCACAGCGTCCTTGCAGTGCAGACGTTGCTGTGTCACTGTCACCCACATTTCACAGGTGAGGGAGATGGATTCTGTGGAGTCTGCACTGCTGAGTTATGGAACTGGAATTAGACTCCGTCAGTCTGTCTGCTCCATTATACTTTTCAGTGACACCATGCAACTGTTTTAAAAGTCCAGGGAGAATACATTCCCGATGTCAGTGACATAAGCAATAAAGACAAGTCTCATTGACTGGTGCTTACTCCCTCCTGGTGCTGTGCTCAGTGTTTTATGTTACACCCACCACACATAAGCTGCGTTGGGAGCCAGTGAGGAAGACAGGAACTCCTGCAGTTTTGCAAGGGCCTGTGGGAAGTCAGGAGGGCTAAATAGCTGCCTCGTGTCATAGTAACTGGTGGTGCTGGGCTTGGAAGCTGAGTAGCAGGTTTCAACACTTGGGCCCCTAGCTGCTCTGTTACCTTGACTGGCTGCTCTGTTACCACAGCAGCTTACACTGCTGCTGTTGACAGTGGCCTGAATCCCCAGGGGTGGTCATGTGACACTGCACTGAGAGATTGGGAAACAAATAGTTTGGAAAGGACTGAGGTGGGTTCCATTTGAATATGCTGCATAAAGCAAGTTCAGTCCAGTCTCATTAAAGGGAGTGTTGGGAGAGGCATTTGATGTGGTGAAGAAAACATGAAAGAGTCCCAATTTTGACATTTTTAGAGCTTTGTTCTGTGACCCAGGATGAGCCTTCTACTCAGGAGGTCTTAGAATGGACTTGAGTGTCCATTGTGAAACTCTTTCTTCCTGTGGCTTTGCCATAAATCCACATTTGCCAGATTAAGATAACCCATGAACATTTTTTGTAGTACCAGGGATCGAATTCAGGATGTTGTGCTTGCAAGACAGGTGTTTATGCTGCTGAGCTGTATCACTGGTAGCCCTGGAACTTTCAAAAGAGCTAGAAAAGTTACAGAGTGTGGATGTATGTGAAGAACACCTTTCTTTTAAAGTACTGGATCTCCATGCATTGTTTTGTGACATTTGTTTTCCATGGGATATGAGAGATAGAAGTTAATCTCTTAATTGCAGTGGACAGTTTTCCTAAGAAGAGTTGAAAGTAAATCCACAATGGGCTTTTCACTATTATATCAGCACTTGTCAAGATTTTCCCTCCTCTGATTACTACTCTCTTGTAGGAGACACTTCCTAGTCCTCGTCTCAGTCTAAGAAACCAATATTTGTAATCCCCAAATTATGTTATTGGAATCCCATGAAGTTGATTCCAATCTACCACTTTCCATGCAACCCACGGTGAAAATGAGGACAGTAAATTATATTTTTAATCATCGGGGAGTCGAGGGGCTCTAAGTCCTGCCATGACATGGCTTTCCGGAACCAAGAGAGCGACCCAGGGCCTCACCCGGTTTTTATTCAGTGGGGGAGTGGCTTGAGGAGGATTGACTGAGAATTGTGGGAAGTAGGTGACTACTGTGAGCTGAGCTAGGTGGGTGGCCTACATTTACCTCTGCCATATGCAGAGAGGATATGCAGAGAGAGTAATCTGCATTATATAGTATTTAATGTTTTGGGAAGTCTAGGGCTTCAGCTTTGATGTAGTCTT
>PVKA01056147.1:0-10032 GCA_004027165.1 Ctenomys sociabilis
TTGTACTGCAGTAAAAATGAACATAGCTGCACAGCAAGAGGAGGAACTCTGTTAGCATGAGTTTGAGAGAAAGAAACGTGTAGGATATTGAGCCACAAATTCATTGAGCCACATGGTCAATATCCTATACGTTTTAATGAATCTTCAACAGGCACAGCACAGAACGATGTACTGCTTAAACATGCAACAGTGGAAGCGAAACTCTTAAACTGCGGCCAAATAGGTTACACTATGATTGCTGCTGAGTGAGGGAAGGCAGCGCGATTGGAGGAGCAGGAGCAGACTGTGAAGGACGAGCAGCACTGCTTCTCAGCCTGGATGGTGGTTCAAGGGCATTTGTTTTGTTTTTAGTCTTAAGACTATACATTCTTTTGGACACAATGGTGTATAGGATATATTTGATAAGAAAGAGATAGTTCACTTCCAGCGTTTTTGGACGGATGACACTCAATATCTTCTTCAGTGCTACCTAAAATATTTTGTAAGATTCAACTGTATTATCTAAAATATTTTATAAGATTCAGTTTTATTATATAAACCATTTTATGACCATTAAAATTTCAAAAGCCATAAAACACACAACATAGAAATGTATAAAGGACTGATATCTGAGCAGTGGTGCATTATATTTTCATACAAAGTAATCCACATGGATATTTCCATTATAATTTTGTGACTATATTTGCCTGAATAGAATGCCTTTTCTGTTGATAGAACTCAGAACAGTAGGTCTCAAGGCATTCAATAAGGAAAGATTTTCCTTGAATGGAAGCAAGGGTCAGTTAAAGAAATATCTCCTCACCTCTACTCTGGAAGTGCTGAACTTACCTGAGCTTGTTATATTTGAGGTGATATTTTTAACGTAGCATTAAATATCACTCAGCCAAAGACAGTAAAACAAATCTGATGCTCCATGTATGAATAAGACACGAAAGGGCACGAAGCGCTCTCAGGAGGTGAGGGTGCAAGGAACACTTGCTGGTCACACACACCAGAGCTGAGGAAACTGTACATGTGGGTGCAACACTGTTGGACCCTCACAAGTACTGCAGGAGAAATAAACTATTGTTATCATCATGTTCTGTGCAGAAGTGTGATGCGATCAACTGGGGAAATCAAGACTCAAATGAAGTAAGCTCCCTAAATTACTTAAAAACCTGCACTTTAGAGTAATTTTTAGCTCCCAGGCTATTTCCAACCAGAGGCTCCTCTTGTATTACTCTGGGGGCTGCAGTGCTATTTGACAGCTACCAAAGAACTGGGTTGTTTGTCTAGTACAACATCAATAATTTTTAAGAAGTGAGGTATTTTTGTGAGTTCACCTTCCTTTCAACTGGAATATTTCATGTACCTCTTGAGTTACTGCAAATGTTTGATTTTTCTGCTTTGATACCAGGTTTTCCCCCATACAACCCTGATTACTCTCCACAGTAAAAATGGCCAAATTTTATGGGTAAGAAAACCAATGTTCAATGATGTTACAATGAACCATTCAAGCAATTAAAAGTTATTTTTTAAAATTGAAATTGCCTTGTTTTTAAATGTGAAGATACTGAAAACAGAAGGACATTCAGCCCCAAAATTACATTTAACCAAATAAAAGTTAAAGTTAAATTGTCGGATATGTTCTTCAGCCTAGGAGAAAAATACATGTCAGAGGCATCTGGGTTTTGCTTTCATCTTAATTAGTGGAACTTTTGCCCTCCCTGGAAAAAGAAATCTAATGCCACCCCAGAGGAAGGATTTTCCTTCCTAGATTTCCTGATGTGAAACCCATTCCTCTAATATTTTCCACCATTTGGAGCATGACATTCTAAACGACATTTGTTCTCCCACCTTTCTAAGACACAAAGAAAAAGAAAGATGAAAGTCATTTCAGTTTATAAAAAGTGATTATACTTTCTATCAGACTTTAATTCAAATCATACAAGCAAAATATTCCTGTCTGTGAAAGAGCCACGATTCTGTGTAAGTTTTCAGAAGAATGTGAAAGAATGGATTTTAGAACAGAAGAAGATTTAGTTGAGAAAAATAGTGGAAAGCAGCAGATTACGGGCCTTGCAAAAGACACAACTGAAAACAGCTCAGTATAACTTTAAAACACTGAACACTCTCTAGTCTTTTGACCTGTAGATCCTAGTTTCAAGTGCTACATTTTCTGAGGTCATAAAAATATCTAGGGCTGGCCCAGAGCTCTGTCTAGCTGCATAAGCATAAGGTTTCTCTGTACTCAGAAAACTAAGACATACAAACCTCGGTTAGCATGATCAAAGACCTGCTCTCCTATCAGCCTGAGAAAATGCAGAAAAAATTGCTGATAGGTCACTTTCCCAGGGGACTCATTTAAAAATACTTGGCAAACTTACAAAGAACCTCAGAGTCGTGCATGAAGGCAAACATGCTAAGCAGGTGCTATTGAGTATTTTAATATCAACTATGCTTCTTACTGAGGACAGCCAAATTATTGTGACTAGAGCTGATTTATCTGCAGTTGATTATTATAAACCAGGTACTAGGTTTCAGTTAGAATAGCTGATGCAGATTTACAGGCTGGTGAAACCAAATATTTCCTTTAAGGGAATGATATTTTCTTGCAATTTGATTAACACAACTACCAGAAGTTTATTACAATATGGTAACAATTTCTGTCAAGGCAACTTGCCAACTGTAGTGGTAATAGGAGGGTTCTACTTCATTGAACTTTCCCAGAGAATGTTTCAAAAGAGCTGAGCTCTTTTACAAAGTATGTTGAATTATCATTAATAATCATCATCATTTATTTATTTATTTATTTTTGTTTGTGCCACGAATGTTTTCTAATGTGTATTCATGACCAGCTGGCTGGTAAATAGAAGCATTTACACAGACTGTGGATGTGTCCTTTGAACATCTTTTTCTAGCCCCCAGATATACTTGCATCCGGAAGCCAGTGGATAACCCTCTCTTCCTCACTGAAGTATTTGTGTTACATAAAATGTGCTGAATTAATCTTTCTTCCATTACTTTCTAGATTTTCAAAATATCAACCATTTTTTTGTTTGCAATCTGACTGCTTTTACTAAAAAAACATGTTGTGCTACTCAAGTTATTTAACAAATAGTTCTGCTTTATTACATGACATTTCCACAATTCATCAGTAAGGGGTTGCCCTTACTGAATTATTTCATATTGCTGTCAGTACTAAATACTGCCATCACTTTACTGTTAAGAGAAGGGGATAGTAGTTCTTAAATTGGTCCCAAAACATCAACCTAGAAATGCAAATTCTTAATGCATACTGTGAGCATGTTGGATCCAGAACTCTGGAGGAAAGAAGGTGGTCCCAACTTGTCCAGGTGACTCAAATAAACACATTGCTCTAGATAGCTCTGTGAATACCTTTTATTGGACAATTTCCTGAGATAATCTGAGTTTTTGTCATGTAGAAACGATGCATTCTGTAAATTGTTTCTGATTCTATTAAGACCATATGCTGTTTGCTTTGAAATTGACTGATATGATGAATTATAAGTAACGAATTTGGGACAGACAGGAGGCTGGAAATTTAACCCAGGCTCTTGTATGTACTAGCAGCACATTATACCTTTGAGCTATACCCCTGCTTAATGGATTTAAAGATAATTTTAAAAGCTTTGTGCCTACAAAACAAGCTACAGGGCCGGGGTATTATTTCAGTGGTATGGTGTCTGCCGTCAGGTCTGAGGTCCTGAGTTTAATTCCTAGTAAGGGACAGATGGAGAGAAGCTACATATTTGTGACAATCTTTGTGCAGCTGTGAATATTGCTTATGTTTAGAAGTTAATAGGAAAACTACAAATAACTAAAACTGAATAACTAAAATAGTATCCTCTTCTACATAGTATCTCAGAAATAGTATCTCAGAATCCTACTTGTTTTCTTCCTGGTATTCACAGTCCCCGGGAAGGATGTCACACGTAAGGCCTGTGACATCCTTCCCGGGGACTGACTTCCCAGCACCAGTCCAGAGCTTCCTGCAGAGCGGGCCCGTGGTAACTCCGCAGACGCGAGCCTGTCAAGTCATCTGTGCTGTAGGACAGGCTGCCAGATAAGGCGTCAGAGGAGTCACGTTGTGGGTCCCTCCCTTGCCTTCCCATGGACAAAGAACTAATATTCTTTTGCTCATGTGGACTCCCCATGACGCCATGTTTGTTCTCTTGTGCATTGTCAGTGACTATATTTTTTGGCAATCTACAAAATCCACTGTAAGCATCCTCTAAATTCATGGGCAGAGGAAAGTGGTGACACGAGAGGTGGGAGACTGGATTGAGCCTCATCTGAGCTGGGTGTGTTGGGTGGGTGGCCTCACATGTCTCCTCGCTGGTCACCATCACTCCACTTATGGAGTGAGATAATCCTGCTTACCTGGTCCGCTGCTATTAGAAGTGTCAAGCTACATGAAAATGAATAGCCTACATTTATATTTATTGCACACTTCCTGTGTACTTGACACTTTATATAGAAATGCCATCCTAGGGGCTGGGGAGATGGCTCAGTGGAATAAGTGCTTCCCTGGCAAGCACAAGGGTCAGAGTTCAATCCCCGGTTCTGAAAAATAAAAAAAAAAAAGAAAGAAAGAAATGTTGTCTTCTAATCAGTGAAACAATGAATATGTGACTGTGTCAGCTTTGCGTCTGTTACAAAGTAACGGCAGCAGAATATGAATTTTAAACATAATGTGGAAATAGGAACTAGAAACTTAACATTTACCAGGCATATTAATGCAGATTTAAAATAGTTTTGAAGTAGTTTAGATACAGTCCTTACCTTCAGAAGCCATCAGTCCACTTCTTGTGGCATGTACTGGGCTTCACTGCACAGTTAAAAGACATTCAGCTTTTCTAAAAACGTAGATCACAATTCTAGTGTTATGTACCAGTGTTTATGATTTATTCCATGTGAAATGCAAAGAACACTAATTAGCAAAATAAATATTCTAAATTATACCATATTTATTCAGAGACAGCAAGATTAGATGGTTGAAACAGGAAATTCTCATTTAGATGATTATCAAGTTGCAAAAAACAAACAATAATTTAGGTAAGGTTCTAATTTACTTTTTCTTTCTATTGCAAGAACTGAATTCACTTGGAAAATTGACTCTGTGGGTGTGGCGACTGCTTAGGAGGACAAGGGAACTCGGGAAGAAAAGGAGGCCGGTCCTGAATCACTCACCACAGCAAGTTAAGCTTTAAATTTCTGGCCAAGTCAAACAATACAGCAGTGATTTTGAAATTGTGCAATCAAGCCCTTCAGTTTTGGTCAGTGGTCGCCCTATCCTAGGCTGAAAGAAAGAGAAAAGGAAGCATCTGTACCCAAGTCCTAACTCCTTACAAGCTAGAGTTTACTCAGCAGCATATGGAATTACCAAGTTGAGCTGATTTCTATAAAGAATGATCTATTGTTTAGAACAGCATAAAGTATATAGGTGACGCAAATTATTTTCCTGTGGACTTCCTTAGTGCATGGCCTCTGACATCTGTTGGACACATTGGCCAAGAGTGGTCCGGTCTGTTTCTCACCTGTGATTAGGAGTGTCTTCTGTACCGATTTTATTTTCACAGCAATGTGCTGCGTGAGTGATCTGCTTCTTCTCTGAAGTGTCCTCTCCTTGTGATCCCTTTGGCTTAAAACTTTCTGAACTTGCATGCTCTCCTGCAGCACAGTCCTTGATTTAGCTGATTAAATGTTTATCAAGCGTCTACTATGTGCTGTGGATCATCCTAGATCACAGAGCACGTAAAGGAATAAAGGAAAGCAAAACTCTCTGCTCTGGGGAGCCTCGGTTTTCATATAATTTTCCTTAGCTCTATGGTAGCTTTCTGCCTGAGAAATACTTCTTTGGACTAAAATATTATCTTAAATTCCTTTAACTTCAAGTATGGTTGTGCTGTATTAATGCAAATCTCAGATTAAATTCTACTTCTTCAAGAATCCTCTCAACTCTCTGGGTTTTCAATACATGCAATTCACAACCTACATTTTCTTCAGAGCCTAGATTCAATAATAGAATAGCATAAAGTATATAGGTGACACAACTTATTTTCCTGTGGACCTCCTTAGTGTATGGCCTCTGACATCTGTTGGACACACTGGCCAAGAGTGGTCTGGCAGGCATGCTAGGCTGTACTGTCTCATAGGATTGACACTACAGTATGTTTTGTCCTCTGTTTAATTCTCAAAGTCTAGTACACTGCCTGGGACAAATATATACTATGAAGCAATCCTATTTGCAAGGAAAACCTCAAAAGAGACTTACTTTGAGTTAGAGTTTTGCAAGCTTAGTGTATCAGCATTATGTATAAAGACACTTCAGCTTATCTTCTGGTTCCTCCTTCCCCTATACTCTTCTCGCTGGTGTCAGTTCTGGGTCCAGCAGATATCCAATTCTGGGTCCACTTGGGGTCTGTTTCCAGGTCCCGCAGGTGACTGGTTCTCCATTGCCTTTTGGTTCTAGGCACCAACAACTTTCTAAGTCACCAACTTGTTTGACTTGAGTGTTGACATGGATTTTCCTTGTCACTCTTGGACATTTGTTTAGCTTTTCTCTGTCCTGGGGAGCAGAAGGCCCTAAAAGTATGCTGCTGAGAATCTTCTCTGAGCAGTAGTTAGTGGCATAGAGAAGTGGCCTGGGGTTTCCTCCATTCCACCCTAGTCTTTCTTGTACCATCCACTAAACATATCCACATACAATTCCTTTCATTTTAACTGGAGCAAAATAACTTTTATGCTTCTTTCCATTTTGTCTTTTATTTCTAATCCTCAGGACTGGTTGTCTGGCTTGTGGGGTACAGTACAAAATAAAAGTGGGACCTCTTTGGTAATGGTGAAGAATTTCAAGGCCTTATCATGAGAACCAGGTCTACAAGCAAACTTGGACTCCTCCAGGGTCTCTGGCCCTGCACAACTGCACGGGCCGTGCACCGAGGAGGGGGGCTGGCCTGCGTCTTCTCAGCCTTGAGCTGCCTCAGCAATCTCTCCTTTTTTCTCTCAATCTCTGTTGCCTTCCAGTTGTACAGACCTTGCCCTGGCTTTTCTTCCTCTCTAAGTATTCCCATGTCCTGGATTAGAAAATCTAGGACTACTGATTGAAAATGGCAAGTGGATATGCAAAGATTTTACAGTCTCATCTGATTTTGTGAGTAGAATTAACACCTATTTCACCAAGTCTTTATTATGTGAGTTTGAAACTACATCCTCTGCATGAACTTCCCAGTTAAAACAACCAGCTGAATCCCACTTAGAAGGGCCTAGGTCTTTTTGTAAAATAAATTACAGCAAGGAATTCTTCCTCGACAGTTGCACATTTCTGGATTTCCTTTACAAATGACATAAGAAGGATGACATTCAAGGCAGTCCTGTTGCACTGTCCTGCTCTCCTAAAGCTCTCTAATTTCTTGTACCTAATTTTGCAATCTTTTTCTTTGTTGCTTTTTCAGCCACCCCGAACATCTGTCAGTGTCAGGAATCCGGGTATGGTTGGGCCTCCTGCCACTTCTCTCTTCATTTACAGGGGATCAACTAATGTTGGCAGTAGCTCTTTGCCCTTTCTTAGGCCCTCTCCCCTTGGGGAGCAGCAGTTCGTTCTTCAGGGCAAGCATATCCCGCCAACCCATCTGTGAGGCAGGACTGGGTTCATTTCTTCTCTGTTAATTGAAAAAAAAATTCTTATATGGCCACAGTTGTGAGTTGGAGCTATAATATTGGTGCAGAAGGAGTAATTAAAAAGAGAGTCAGGTCATTCGTTACACAGGCTTCCAGGAAGTGCTCAGACCTGAGTCCTCAAGTATGATGCATATGATTAAATAGAAAAGAACCTGCTGTTTGTCATCATGACTCAGACTTGGTCATTCTGCCTGGGATGGGCAGGTCCAATTGCACAGCCTCTTCATAAACCACAGTTATTCATGTAGGTTGCATGGGAGCCCAGGGATCCTGGGAATAATTTATCAAACAGAAGCTTGGATCAAGAAGGAAGTCTTGATACTGATGCACTGCAGGGTGTGTATAGGGCTGGCTCATGCCAGATGCCTTACATAGCTTTATTTTCATGCAGCATTATTGGATAAATTAGTTCAAGGTAGAAGGGCAGCACACACTGCAGCATCCTGAGCCAGGAGTGGATTCCTTCTTCATCCCAGGTGCTATTCAAAATGAACCTGCATTTGGGTCTCCGAGTGTTTTCAACACAAGCACATGCGTACTTCCTCCCAGGGCGAACCCTCAGAGGCTCTTCCCTGTGGTTCTTTAGCGTGAAGCTCGAGATACAGTCACATTCTTTATCTTCCAGGCTAGGGCCACAGGGCTCAGAACAGCTTCCCTGATGTGAGTGGGGGACATCCCAGGCTCGCAGGGCTCACTGCTAAGCCCTGGCGTGCTCTTACTGTGGCAGATGACCCACTGTGTTCATGCCTTCAAGTTCACAAAGTAAAAAATGTAGAATAGAATCCAGGTATTGTGGCAGTTGGTGTTCATGCAAATGGAAGGAGGATCAAAGTCATGTGAATAGAGCAGGCAGCAGGTGGCTGGTGCAGCTCTGAAGGCAGAGCTGTCGCTGTGCTGCTGTTCCCAGCTTGGGAAGCCAAATGCGTATAGCTTCTTGGTGGCTAGTTAGCAAGCTAACTGGCTAGGACACTGCAAAGGTCTCGTTGGGGTCCCTGGAGAACATAGTTGCAAGTCTCCGGAGGTCCGATAGAAAAATACAGTATGTATTTAAAGTTTTAAAGTTAAAGTAAAGGACGCATTGTTGTTACCCCCTCTCCATACCCTGACTTCAAACACATCTAGTCTGTCGTTCACACCGTTCTTGGAGCGGCGCGGAAATTATCATGTGCGAATGTTTCTGTGTGTTTTAGTATTTAATTAGGGTGTACAAATTCTGGGACCAAATTTATTTTAAAATTTGGGCAGAGGAGTAAATAAAAAGGGGAAAGAAGCCAGGCAGGGTGGCATACACCTGTAATACCAGCACTTGGATGCTGCCACAAGAGGATTACCGAAAATTCAAAGCCAGTCTAGAGAGAACGCAAAATCAGCCTGCACTTCCTGTGTGGAGAGCCCATCTCGAAAGCAGAAAGGAGAAGGAGGAGGAGGGGAAGGGAGCAAAAGGAGCAAACTGGTTTCATTCCAAATTTAACTGTTTAAGTTCAACAGATTACGCGGTCTTACAGAAACATTCTCCGAGGATGTCTGCGACCTACGTCCCAGAATTATCAATTAGAGGAGACAAAAGGAGAAGACTCTGTCCACCAGTTCTACTTTGTTGCGTGTCTGTATTTTGCCACGTGTCCTCTGCAAGGCAGACCACAGGGAGTCCTGTCTTGGTGTCAACAGAGAACCTGTGAGCAGAAGGAAGAAGCTCTGCATGGAGCACTCAGCTCCTTCCTACCCAGAGGGGCTGAGAGCTCAGGCAAGGCCGGTAACTGCAGCAGGGCAAGCACAACAAAGGCATGGTGGATGTCAGCAAAACCTGGAGGTGGTCCATGAAGGATTGGAACATTACACTTGAAGATTATTTAAAATGAACGTTTTTCCATGGTGTATTTTATTTCATTGATGTGCTCTGACTTACTGAGCCATTCGTAGTTTTCAACACCTTCATTCTTGCTGTGTATAATGACCACACTTAGGGACGCGCTGTAAATACTTCCGGTAAAAAATTCAGATTTTACCCTTGGGATTGTGGCATCTTGTGCCTTGGTAAGAATGTTTTTCTCTTATGATCCTGGTCTCGAACAAAATAGCCACAAACTCAATGTAAGTTGAATCTCATCTTTCCAAACGATGCTACTGTAAGAGCTCTCTGAGCATCAGAGCGTCTCCTGCTCTCCTGTGGAGAGATGCCCTTCTACCTTGAACTAATTAATCCAAGAATGCTGCATGAAAATAAGGCTACGTAAGGCATCTGGCAAGAGCCAGCGTCTGTTGAGCCTGTGTTATGTGTGAGGTGTCTCAGTGTTGTGCTGGGGACTGGAGATACAAAACCTGAGACACACTTCCCATTCATAAAGAATT
>PVKA01056148.1:0-10032 GCA_004027165.1 Ctenomys sociabilis
AGCGTAGCCGCAGATCGCCGAATGCTGGGCCTGGCCCCGCAACTTCTCTTTGTGAACTTCCAATAATGATGCCTGCCTTGCTGGCTGCTGGGCGGACTGAAAGCGATTATAAACGGAAGCAACCTGGGACAGTCCGAAGCTCTTGACGGTGTCTCACGGTGTGTGCGTGCAGCCGGGCTAGGGAGGCACCAGACAGCTTTGCAGCTCCACTCCTTATTGTTTCCTCACTGTCCATCACTTTCCTTTGCTCAGCTCAGGCCTGCCTCCCCCAGGAAGACTTTCTTCCTTGTGTGCCCCGGTGAGATGAGGGCCTGGGGACCCTGCAGACCCTCCTCCGCAGGGCACCAAGACCTGCCTGTTTTGCATCATATCTCCTTTCTCCTGACAGTAGAGCCCTGGCACAGGCAGGCCCCGGAGGTCCCCAGCTCCTGCACGAGATTGGGCACATAATGGACGCTTTTAATCCATGAGAGTTAAAATAAACTGAATTTATCTGCATTAGGATCACAACGGCCTTCCAATCCAAAGCAATTTGCCAGCTGAAGTCACATGCCTGGGGGAAAAGAGCCACACAGAAAGAAAATTAGCAAAACCTAACCCCCTCCCTTTCCCGAACAGGCACTTAAGATTCCTCCTTTTAAAAAGAAATTAATTCCACCCAGAAATAAATGCCCAATGCACTGCCCAAGGAGACCATTAGCAAATCACCCAGCAGCAGGGGCTTCTTCCTGGGAGTTCCTGGGAGAGCTCTGGACTCGCTGCTCAAGACCTGGTCCCAGCACGGCCCAGCCTGAGTGAAGCCTGGCAGTTACCGTGTGCTGAAGATCTCTGCAGCTCAGAGGGACTTCCCGGCAGCTGCAGGAAACCATTTCTCTTCCCTTTAAACTGTTTATTAAAATACAAAGCAGAACCCACTGAGGGAAATCATTTTTCTGCTTCTGCCTCCAATTAGCCAGCTATTTCCAAGTTGAAGATTTTCCTGCTTTAGCAAAATGCCCATATGCACTGTAGAGAGAGGACTCCCACTCCTACAGGGGCTCCTTGGGATCCCGAAGTTGCAGTCAGTTAGATTCAGACCCCAGCTCTCTCAGGAGCAAGCAGTGAGACTGTGTGTGAATCGCATCTCAACCTTCTGGGCTTCAAGGTCAGGGGCCAAGGGCAGCGCTGGGGCGTGCACAGGGCAGGGGCTCACGGGCGCTGGGGAGTGTGGCTGGCTCTCTGGCTGCCGGCTCAGGGAACTAACTACCTGCTGCTATCAAAAAACCTTTACCCCTGCCTTGTCAGAGGCCCATGCTTGTCGCGCGCAACCTCGTCGGCAAGGAAGACGCGCGCAACCTCGTCGGCAAGGAAGACGCGACAACCAGCTCTTCTTTCCACAGTTTTTTCAGGGCCCCTATACAATCTTCTGCTTGCCTGCTCCGCTCCTCCGCCGCTCCTCCGCCGCTCCTCCGCCGCTACTGCTCTGCTGCTGCTTCTAGTCTCTCTTCCCCGGGCAAGCCCGCCCCAAGCTATATACCACAAGGCGTCCAACCCTGGAGTGACACGTAGGCACAGCCGATAGGTCCAGGTACACGGAAGCAACGCCCTAGTCTTAGCCTTAGCCAAATGAGAAGTTGTTTGCAAAGGAGAGCACTCACCCCCAGGTGGGGGTGGAAGGCAGAAGCCAGTGCCGTCTTTAAGGTGTGGCTGTGTCTTTAAGGTGTGGCTGTGTCTTTAAGGTGTGGCTGTGTCTTTAAGGTGTGGCTATTCGCAGCTCTCTACACACACTGTCCAGGGCCTTAGTGGCCATGGACAAAAGGAGGTGCGATCTACCCAGTGCCTGAGAATAAATCCTAAGCAATGCATGCCTCCATGGTAAGCCTATTCCTCTTGCATGACTGATTTAAGAAAGGATGTAGGTTACAACTCACTG
This sequence comes from Ctenomys sociabilis, assembly GCA_004027165.1. NCBI lineage: Eukaryota > Metazoa > Chordata > Mammalia > Rodentia > Ctenomyidae > Ctenomys > Ctenomys sociabilis. The sequence continues at coordinate 1,913 of PVKA01056148.1, forward strand.
GACAATGGGACCAAGGAAATGTTCCAGGTAGCTTCTGAATCAAGGACCACTACTTCCAAATGGGAAATCTCAAAAGTAAGGTTGTGAATGTATCATATGTTCTATACTATTGAATAATGCAGCCTCTCTGTGAGGGCTGGAAGTGCAGCAGCCTTCTTGTGACCAGGAGGGAGATAGCCCAAGAACAGCAGCTATCTCACAAAGGTGACAGGGCAGAAAGCTCAAAAGGACCTGGGGCCTCAGTGTGGCATTATTCAGCTTCTGAGTTAATCACCCTCTTTCTTGATCCACTCTGATTTCTTAGATACAAGATAATGCTTGTTTTTGTTATTTAAGCTAACTTTAATGGAGCTGTCTATTGCGTGCAGCTGAAATCGGGCTAATATGAAAGGTGTGGCTTGTGGCATATTTTGTCACAGGAATTTCACCTACTGCCCAGCTAGCTGGAAACCAGGAAGTCACTAAAGCATGCCTTTGGCACATTTATAGCTCTAGGGCTCAAGGGCCTTCCATGTTGTACAAGACACAATATTTTCAAAAGACCAAAGGATGATTTTCTCAAACCATTTAAGTCCAGCGTGTGAGTCCCAGCCAGCATCGTGATGAAGGTGGCATTGCGGTCCTCAGACTTCTCAGTCGCAGATGACAGAGCCATTCCACCTGATTTAAATGGAAGAGGAATTTACTAAAGGTGGTCAGAAGCTTCTGGAATCCCCAGGAGGGCCCTAGAGCAGGGCGTAGTGGCCACAAACTGACAGTGCCCAGGTCATGCTGCCCTTGTCCACGTCTCACTGCGACCCCAGAGCCTCTGGACTCAGGCCCTGCTGACGCCATGCTGGGGCTGCCATATCCTCAGGCTCCAGGGTGGGGTCCTCACGCCAGGCTCTCCTTCCCAGGGAAGAGTCCCCAGGGGCTATCTTCCGCCTGCTTCTGTCACATTAAAGCCATGCACGGTGCTGGGATGGCTGTGTCCCTAGACTTCAGGAACCTGGGAAATGACTGGGCTCTCCCTCCCTGGCAAGGACCAGTGCACCTGCAAAGAAGTGTTAAAAACACTGAGAAATGGGACCCAAGACCACTGCGCCTTCTACCCAGGACCCCATTTAGCTGCAAAACTCCTTTGAAGAAGCTAAAAATTTGGATGCTGGCAGAGGGCCAGTTTTGGGGTCAGTGTTGAGGTCACCCACCATAGACATCTGAGGAGCGAAGACCACGTCTTGGCCCCACCACCAACCAGCCAGCTCCAGGGACGGCCTGGGAAGAACCAAAAGAGCCAGGCCTCGAACCTCTTGTCAGGGGCTTGGGGAAGCCTGCCCGGCCCTGCCATGGCCTCAGAACCTGGTGATCTTGAGCACATCCTGAGCCTGCCTGGGGCCTCGGTCTCTGTGTGTTTTGAAAGGCGGCTCAGACCAAAGGCTTGCAGGTGTCTCCCGGCTGCCTGTCTCCTCCCTGAAGGGGTGCCACATCCGTGGTCTTGTCAGAAAGCCTCTCTCTCCGGCAGCGGCTATGCTCCCTGCACAGTGTTTCCCTTCTGCAGGATCATGCACACATAGAAAAGAGCAGCATGCCCAAGAAATTTGATGCTCAAGCTTTAGTAAACTCTCACTAAGTATTTTTCAAATTAAAAGTGACCGAAGAGTAAGAGTGTTTTTGCAAACAGAGCACCACGTCAACATCTTCTAATAATACAGCAGCCTCTCCCCAAGGGCAACGCTTCCGACCTGTGGCGGCAGCTGCCCGCTGACTCATCTCCCCTCCAAAGACCACACTGGGCTGGGAGTGGCAGCACTGCTGGCTGTGCACTGTCCTCCCTTCCCTCCGACGTGTCAGAGACACTCTGTACTGCTCCCGGGGAAGGGACCTCTGGAGCTCTCGCCCGCCCAAGGGCGGGGGAGCCCAGAAGTTGCCCTGGAGAGCCCAGCGCCCCGTCTTTCAAGGAGCAGCTCCTCCATTCCACATTCACGAGAATGGCAGCTTCCAGAGCTCCCTGTGTCTGCCAGCAGATGGTGCAGGGGTGTCAGCACACACATGCGCGTGTACACATACACACACACACACACACGCGCGCGCGCGCCTCTTGACCCATGGACAAACTTCTGTCTGCCCTTCTGGGACTCAGTTTCTCCACACTGAAAAATGGGTATTTAAAAAAGCCCACTTGCTTCAAAGAATTGGCGGGTAAGCACACACAGAAGCCTCCAGCCCACTGCCGGCGCGTAGTAGGTGCTCAGCAAGTACAGCTTCCTCCTCTTTTCAGGGTCACCGTGTTACCTGTGCGTCCTCTCTTGCCAGGTGCTCCAGGTAAGTGCCCACCCTCCTAAGCGACTCCCTGCAGACCTGACGCCTGAATCATGCAAGGGTCCTTCTAGAGCACCCACGCCAGCAGCTCCGGTGCCCCTCGTACCTATCATCTACTCTAGCCCTGGCCCCAGGCCCCTTGCCTTGCCTGTCCCCAGGCAAGGGTCTAGGCAGACAGTGCAAGCCATGGACTAAATTAACATGGAATAAATGACTTAAACAGTGAGTTGTGGTAACTTTCAGTGATGTAGGGGTAGGGCCTTGGGGCCCCCTCAACAGGACTCACAGGCCTGTGGTTACACACACACACACACACACACACACACACACACACACACACGATGCTCCCAGAGCTGAGAAGCAGTTCTGGGCCAGTGAGTTCCGTGATTGGAGCTGGGTGCATGCTGGCCTCGGCCCTGTGCTCCCAGCACAGAAGGCAGCTGCCCCTCCAGGCAGAGCAGGGCCACACAGACAGCCTGACACGCTGAACACCACAGCTCGGCCCTGCTTGCTGAGATGCTCCAGGGGTCCTTTCCTTTCAGCTTCCCTTGGTGGTGTTTTTGTTTGTGGCCCATGCATCAGCCACTTCATGTGGTCCCTGCCCTAGCACGGCCCGGAGCCCTTGCTACAGCCTTCCAAGGTTCCTGCAATGCTCCATGCTGGGGGAGGGGAAACAGGCCCCGCCCCAAAGCCGCACACCTGCTGACACTCTACTATCCTCAGCCCTCCTGCCTGCCATGGGAAACCAGGTAAACTCCAAGAAGGGACGCTTGGTTCACTTCAGCCAGCCAGCTCAAGTCAGGGGACCCCGCCACGGAAGTGTGGCTTGGGAAGGAAAGTGAGTGATCTTCATGCTTCCTGCCCATTCAAGCCAGGCTGGCCAGGCCTGCCTGGTAAAGAGAGCTCAGTGCCAATGCCTTGCAGCCAGCCAGACTCTAGGCTTCAAGCTGAGCTCAAGGTGCAGCCCTTGGACACAGGCACTAGGCCTGCCTGAGACTCAGCTTTCCTACCTGTAATATGGGCCCCTCTGTGGAAGCAGCCACTGTGAAGACCGAGGTTGCTGTGTCTGCAAAGGACTGATGCAGGAGCCTGCCATGCAGAGCCTTCCTGGCGGCTCCTGAGATGGCTGGGACAAACTTCTGCCCATCAGTCACAAAACAGGATCAGCCAGGCAGCTTGAAAAGAGATGGGTTTAGTTGGGGGTAGGAATACACACCTGTGATCCCTGGCACCCTCAAAGACAGAGGCAGAAAGATCACAAGTTCATGACCAGTTTGGGCAATTTAGAAAGATCCTGTCTCAAAAACTAAAAAAGGGCTGAGGACATAGCTCAGTGCAAATGCCCAGGGCTCAACCCTGGGAATGAAAACAAAAGGATGGATTTCCTCCTAGTTTTAAAGGTGAGTCCTAAATGCAGATCTCTCCCTGTTCAGCCCTCCTACTACATCTCCCTCCCCTCTCTGCCTTGCAGAAAGAAAGCCAGGCTATAAAAGGAAAGGGAAAATGCCATCCTTGGCATCTTCTGTGTCTTTTCCACCAGCTGCTGTCACCATGGTAACCTAAAGCCCTTTGCTTTCCTCCTTCTGCTGGGCCTCCTCCCCTGCATGGTGGCGTGTGCAGCTGGAGTTTTCCTGGCCCCAGAAAGCCACAGTGAGGGTTTCTTGGTTTACCTTTTTTTTTCTTTTTCTGTGTATTTAGTACAGGGTCTCACTATGCAGCTCAGACTCATAGTGATCCTCTTGTTTGCAGCCTCCCCAGTGCTGGGATTACAGGCATGCACCACCACTCCGGACTCAATCCCTGGTTCAGTGCACCTGGGGGGTGGGGCCTGCACAGCATGCAAGACCATGGATTGAACCCTGGTCCCTGCGCTTACCAAAGCAGGTACTTAGTCTGCTGAGCTACCTCGCTGGCCCCTCTCAGTTTATCTTCAGCTCTGTAATCTTCCAGATTTCTGTGTCTCATAGTGAAGAAGCAGAAAGGTTTATTCCAGATTTCCACACAGCGGTCATCCATGCATGCCTCAGATGTCCATGGCAGGGCTGCTATGTGGTAGCATTGTGCCAAAGAGAAATCTGTCGTGCTGTATGGATGAAGAGGACTCACCCTTCCACAGATGGAGAAACTGAGGCCCAGAGAGGAAAAGGACTGCACAGCTGGCAGCAGGGCCTGTCGCAGAGCCCTGTGTCCCGACGTCCAAGTGAGTGTTGTGACTACCTTCACTAATCACCAGCCCAAGCTTTCTGCCTGCAGGAATCATTGCTCTGAGGAGCCCTAAGCCGGGCAGAGCAGGCCTGCTTTCCCCAAACTCCCTGGCTCCAGCTGTAGAATTAGGCCCAGCACTGCTTGGGAATGTCTTTCTGGCATGCTGATGCAGGGCCTTGTGTGTGGGAACCTCCCCTGCACCCCACCTGCCTCCTTACTGGGAGGGCACAGCTGGAGCCACTGCGGCTGCAGGCATCTCTGCCCCACTTACCTGCCAGCAACATCTGTGAGCAGATGCCACCTGGGCTGGCCACTCCTCCCCCACCCTGGCACTCTTGCTTATTAAAATGCACCTGCCATCCTCCTCACCTGCACCACAAAAAGGTTTGCTCAGCAGCCCAGACCCCACCTGCTCAGGAAGGGGAGGGAGTGGCAGAGGGGGCTCTCAATTTGTAAAAGTTAATGTGCAACAAAACGTCAGCTTTGGTGCCTTTAAGGCAACTGCTTGGAGAGGCAGACGGATTCTCAGGAGCTCTGGTCACTCAGCCAGTCCTTCACTGTGCACACCTACCACTAGCAGGTACCCTTCAGGAAAGTGGGGGGCAAATCCCGCGCAGGTGCAGGTGCAGGTGCAGGTGCAGGTGCACCAGCTCTGTCATCACCATCGCCACCGTCATCACCCTCATCTCCATCGTCCACTCAGGACCCATGCTGTGCTGGGGACCTGACCGAGCGCACTAAACTGAGTTTTACTTCCTTGTTTTGTGGGGTCCCCACCCCTTCTCCTTTATCTCACTTCCCCGCTCCTCAGCAGCAACCACTTTCAGTGTTTCAGGCTGAATCGTTTTAGAGGCCCCTTCCTCTACACAGTGCACTGGGGGACTTGGTGGCTGGCTTTCCACCATGGAGTGGAATCTCGCTCCTGTGCCCACCGTGTAACGCGGCCCCACCTTCGTGCTCCCAACAGGGCTACATGGTCATCTTATTGCAGTCAGTGAGGGCTTCGCCTGGATGCTTCTGCATGAGGGCCACACCGAGGTGAGCCTGAGTGTGCTCTTTCTGCGGGGAGAGGGCCACAGAAATGCACCACTCAAATGCCTTGCGGCAGGCACAGACGTGGTTGGAGGCCTCCAAGGCCCCTCTGGGTCTGTCTTCATGGTCACCAAGCCCCACTCCTGCAGAGGGCTCAGCCCAGGCTCGCTGCAAGATGCGACCCATCTGCAGTGGCAGCTCCGGCTACAAGACCCACCAGCAGCCGCTCCTTTCGGAGAACCTGCCGCCGTGCAGGCTCTTGCCCAAGCTGCTCCCACCTTCCCCCGCTTGCCCTCGGAGCTCTGCCCTGCCCTGTGCCTGCGTGTTCCGCTGTTTCTCCTGCCTCTCCCTGTCTGGATTCAAAACAGCTCTGTACATGGTGAGTTCCTCCTTTGTTTAAGGCAGAATTCTGTATGGGAGAAGATGTTAATTTTTTCTTTTTCTTTTTAAAGTATTTGGTACAGGGTCTCACTGTGCAGCTCAGACTTCAGCAGTCCTCCTGTTTTCAGCCTCTCCGGTGCTGGGATTACAGATGTGCACCACCACGCCTAGTCTATTAATTGTTAAGCAGGGTAAGGATCGTACACATTTACTTCCCTCTGTTTTTCTGGCTTCTTGTGGCTTTTTATCTAGTTGGTAGTTGTAATAGTGAATGCACTCCCCAAATTTCTTGGTTAAATGGTAGTATTTATTCATAGTCACTCAAAAGCTAACCAGAAGGCTGTGACAAGTGGTGGGAGACAGCAGGCGATGCTGGATGACCTGGCTGGGAAGTTGCTCTGGAAAATCCCAGCTCTTAGTATCTCCAATTCTGTTCTTTTCACCGGTAACATCTGCATGCCTGGCACAAGCTGGCCAGCCACCCGACATTCCCAGAGCCAGCCCCGCTCCAAGCAGATCCTGCTCACAATAAAGACTTTGTTTTCAGGAATAGTCATGTAAGGTTTGCATTGATCATTTCTTTAAAGATTTCCAATTTAGCTTTTAGAACAAATTATTAAAATAAGTACATTCTCAGTTTAAATATATAATGCCATTCAGTGTAATATTTCATGGAAGAACTAAAATCTGCACTTAACCCAGGCATTGTTTGCATTCAGTTTGATGAACTCTAGCTTACCAGGTTCAACTTTAAGCACTGGTAAAATTTCCAGGTGCCCTTAGAAATGTGACTTATGGCAAAATAACTAAGTTCTGTATGTTTGTCCACACAGACCCTGAATTCTCCTTGAGATTCGGAGTCTCTGTTAGCGAAGCAAGACCACATGACGCTCAAGGCAGGGACCCTTGGTTTGCTCAAAGGGTCTGGGACACAGCAGAGCCACAGCAGCTGACATCAGGACGCATGCGCACTGCTCAGCTTGGATGCATGCGGGCTCCTCTGTGAAAATGCTTACGGAAGGGTGAGTGACAAAAATATGTTGTTCTGAGACACAGTGGGGTCTGTGGTACTCAGACTCCACCCACACCCCACAGCTGGCTGGTTAGAGCACAGAACACCAGAAAACATTTTTCAAAACATACTCCCTGACAGTATTTACAGCTGTCAGCTCATGGTGAGACTCAAGAGTAGATTGGCTAATTTTATGATGGTAAAATGAGTACAGAATTAAAATATGCCATTTTATCCGTTCAGTTAGATTCACTTCCATTGTTATGCAACCATCACCACCACCTACCTCCTAAATGTCTTGTCCCCACATGAAATGTGGCACCCTTGGAAATAACAGCTCCCCACGCCCCTCCTTGATCTCCTTGATCAGCTGCTTCTCTACCTGATGTCTCTGTAAATGTGACTGTTCCGTATGACAGAAGTCACACACTATTTATTTCACGCAGCATACAGTCTTCCTGTTTTAATATGCATAAGAATTTTATCCCTCTTAAAGGCTGAATAATATTCCACTGTGTGCGCACACTACAGCTCACTTACCCCTGGAAGCCTCAGGTTATTTCCTTCTTTCCCAAGTGGCAACAGTGCTGCCGTGAATGCAGTACATGAATGTTTTCGAATTGCGTACACACCCAGGAGCGGAGCTGCTGCGTCACGTGGTAGTCTATGTCTACTTCTCAGGGAACTGCTTCACTCCTTTCCGCAGCAGCTGTATTCTTTTGCGCTCCCCCAGCAGTGCACAAAGGTTCAGATTTCACCACATTTTTGCCAGCCCTTGTTATTTCATATTTATTTAACTGTAGCCACTAGAATGGGCAAGAAGCAGTGGACCAACTTGCAGTCAGCTCTGTTGTTTCTGTGAAGCTCTCCGCAGACAATGTGCCACTGTTCCTCAGACTCCAGCAAGCACCCTGCTTCTTCCCTTGATGCTTTGCATGCCCCAGCATTGGCACCCCCAACCCTGCCTTGCTGCAGCCCTGCACCCCGGGCACTCCAAGTTCAGAGCCCTTCTCCTCGGCCTGTCTGGAGAAGGAGCTCCCCAGCTTCTGCTGGGCTGGGAAAGGAGACTCCCTAGTGGCAGGAAGTGACAGAAGGAAGCCAGAAGTCTACATTTGGAACTTTCAACCAACCCTCCCATTTCCCACAACAAATCAGTGCACACACACACACACACACACACACACACACACAC
>PVKA01056149.1:0-10027 GCA_004027165.1 Ctenomys sociabilis
AAAAAAAAAAAAAAAAAAAAAAAAAAAAAAGGAAATGCTATTAGCTTGGCTTGATCATTACAAAATTGTTGCTTCTTTTCCTTTTTGTGGTGCAAGGGATACCATCCAGGGGCATTTAACTGTGAAACTACCACCCCTTTGTTCTGAGACCAAGTCCTCTTAAGTTGCTCAGGCTGGCCTCTAAATTGGGACCTTCCTGCCTCAGGAGCAGCTGGGATTCCAGGCCTGGGCTACCACACCGCATCATTACACATTGTATATGTGCATTAAACTACCACACTGTACTCCATAGATATGAACAATTTCTAAGCATGTAGGAATACTGGGATGTAGCTCAATGCAGACTGCTTGACTAGCATGCAGGAGCCCCTAGGTTCAATCCCTAATACAAAACACACATATGTACATGCATACAAACATACACACAAAAATTAAAAAGTAGCAACAAGTAATAGCACTTTCCCTCTGAGGGTAGTTGTAGTCAGGGGACCTAGAGGCAACAGGCCCACTCGGAGCTGCCTTCCTGCTTTCCTGGGACATGTGATCTCATCCTTTTCTAGCACTATATGCAATTCACTTATATTGTTGAACACTGCACCCAGGGTGTGACGGCAGAAACAGCCCGCTTTGCTTGTCCTGAGGAAGCTCTGAGAGGATGGGGCTGGAGGAGACACTCTACAGAATTGAAGGCCCTTCGACCTTTACAGAGTAAACATATTTTGTCTTCTTCCAAAGTAAAAACATTTTCCCTAAGAAATAAAAATGCGATTTCCCCTTCTGGAATGGGCATTTAATTTATGTGCACTGGACTCTAAGCTAACAAGGTGACCCAAGCTCCCTGACGAGCATTAGAACAGGAGAGTGGTGACACGTCCCAGCTCCAAGTGCCCCAGCCCACTGCTCTCTGCAGCCTTGCCTACCTCTTCAATGCCTCACAGCTCTGGGCAGGGCTCCTTTTGAACCACAAGTGCCGGGATGGGATTTATTCTGCTGGGGCACGAGGGGCTGCATGTTGGGTAAGGCTCACAGTTTTGGGAACCCGGGATGAGGGGTGGGCATCTGCGCCTGCTGTCTGGAGCCCACGTGCAAGGTGCTGGGGGCCTTGGGTGCCACCACAGGCATCCTTATGCTGTGGTTGTGTCCCTCTGGAGGCCTGGTCTCATGGGGGGGCTGTGTGCAGAGCCCTCTGGGAGGTGACCGGGTCACAGGGGACACTGAATTTGGACAGGACTTTCACCAGGGTGGGCTGCTATAAAGTGAAACTGCTCCACACACCTGGCTGCTTCTGTGCACACCGAGTTCCCCACCACTTGTTTAGCATAGTCAAGGGGGCCTTCACTGTAGGCCACAGTCTTAAAAATTTTCTGCCTCCCAAATCTACCTAAATAACTCTTTTTTCTTTATGAAGTATAGACCTCAGATATTTCTCTATAGCAAGTGAAAGTAGGCTCATATTTCTTAAAACACACAACACACACACACACACACACACACACACACACACACACACACCAGGTGATATAAAGTCAAAGGCAGAGATTAGAATAGCTCAGCCACACACCAAGGAGTATTAGGAGCGGCTAGCAGCTGTGGGAGGAAACAGATTCTCTCCCGGAGCCCCCAGAAGGAGCGCAGGCTGCTGACACCTTCATTTCAGTCCAGTGGCACTGATCGAGACTTCCGGTATCCAGAAGCATGAGAGGATACATTTCCATTCTCTTAGGTCACTTGCTTGGTGGATCTCTGGGATAGGGGCTGCAGGAAGTGAATCTTTTTTTTTTTTTTTTTTTTTTTCCTGAGAAAAAAGTATATATTTAGAATTAGTTAGCTGGACTCAGGAGTTTAGATGATCCCAATTCTGTTGGCAACATCCAATGCATCATAGTCAGGGGCCAGCTGAACATACGCCTTCTTCTCTCCATCAGGCCTGATCCTGATGAGGGTATTGACCTTGGCAACATCAATGTATAGAGCTTCACAGCTTGTTTGATTTGGTGCTTATTGGCTTCGACATCCATAATGAACACGAGTGTGTTGTTGTCCTCAATTTTTTTCATGGCTGACTCTGTGGTCAGGGGAACTTGATGGCCTAGTGGTCAAGCTTGTTTCTCCTGGGGGCGCTCTTCCGAGGGTAGTGGGGCTGTCTCGCCAGCCGCAGAGTCTGGGATGGCAGAAGGTGGACGATGTTCTTATCTTCTTTTTGTAGCTGTGGATGCCTTTCAGCAAGGCCTTCTTGACCTTCAAAGCTTTTGCTTTGGCTTCAGCTTTGGGAGGGGCAGGGGCTTCCTTCTTTGCCTTCGGCGCCATAAAGCCACAGCAAGTAAATCTAATCACCAGGGAAGGTTCTGAACATCCCGAGCCCATCCTGCACCAGGGCCAAGCGGACACTGGAATTCGTCCAAGACCCCAGGAGATTTTGTGTTTCAAGTTTGGGAGCCATCGGCTTCTCCATCTTCCCTGGATCCCTGAGACTCCGTTCTGCAGCATCAGCCTGCTTGCAGGAGAACCCGGGGCAGAGTTCTCGGAGGCACTGGCCCGCTGCACAGCGCAATCCAGGCACTTTTCCTCAGTTTGGACCCGCTGGCCCCGGGGTCGGGCGCTGAGGTTTGGATCTAGAAGACACCCCCCCCCCCCCACTTTGCACTCTTGGGTGGAGCGTTTAGCAGGTGCTGAGCCACTGGGCTGCCGTGCTCCTGGGCGCTTCAGTGAGTAAACGTGCAGGGGAGGCGTTAGCAAGGAAGGGCCACTGCGCATGCGCCACCCTAGGGCTGTTTGTTCCCTTCTCCCTGCATCACAGTGGCCCTGGCCTGAGCTGCTGTCTTCTTCTGCTCTGCTCTTCCACCAGGCCTCTTCTGCTTTTGACCCTACCCATCGTAGACTCTTGAAACTTTCTTTCAGCTGCGTTGAAGGCAGTGGGGCAGAGTAGAGGGGAAGTGCTCAGATTTTAAGGCGGCGCTCGGTGCTTTTAGCGTCCCCAGCCATTTGCAGGCGCTGTGCCTGACCTTGCTAATGGGCTTCTAGTGGAGCTCTTGCTTTCTGAACTGAAGGAACAGCCAGCATGGCCAGCCTTCGCAAAAGTGGTGAAGACGACCCTGGACGGTGCGTCCAGCTGCCCTTTCATCCTCTGGGGGCTCCTTCTGCTTGGGACACAGTGCTCAGGGGCCCTCATCCTTCTGAGCAAGCCTGCGCAGAGGCAGCCTGTCCCCAGCCACTTGCTACTTCCTCCTCTTCCTATGTTACCGAATCCTGGGCCTTGAAGAATTTAGCTGCTCCCTGTTGGATGCACAAGAGCCAGTATGACAAAATTCCTGAGATAAATAAGTTCAAAGGGGAGGGCTGTTCCCCAACAAGTGGCTGGGGAGGTGGGAGAAGAGGGCCGCGGGGCATCCTAATACCCCTTCAATGGCATGGGCTCACCTCTTACTGGTGGCGCCACCTCCCAGGAGTGCCGCGGGCTGGTGACATTCCGGATCCACGCCATTGGGAGCTCTGTGGCCCATATGGCTCAACCAGCCACGCCTTGGCAACTCCTTACCTTACGTTTTGCTTAAGATTTCAGGTACCTACCTTTAACTGCAGTCCACAAAACTATGTGAAACATTCCAGAAATAATTTGTAAGCTTTAAACAATTTCTATTGCCACTTATTATTAAAGTTGTTCTAGTTTGTCATTCATTGCTTATCTCTTAATATACCTGGTTAATAAAAATTAACATGTAAGGAAACAGTCTACATGTGGCAGGAACCGTGGTTTCAGGTATCCATGGGGGTGCTGCAGCAGGTTCCCTGTGGGTAAAGTTGTCTAAGGCTGAAGTCCAGTCCTTCCAGGCCAGCTCACTGCCGGGGGCTTCCAGGCCTCGTGCCTCTTCCCTTGAGGCCTCTGGATGAAGAGAGACACTGTTAGGGAATTCTCCCAGGAACTGTGGTGTACCCTGTTTTGTTTTCAGAGACAAGCTCGTGACCAGGGTGATTGATCACTGCCTGCTTTGGGGCAGGCAGCATCCTTGTCGCTTGTGTGACACAGGATTCCAGCTGTCTGACATAGGATGTTTACCATAGGTTGATCACACACACACACACACACACACACACACACACATTAACACATGCACACACACAGGCATGGGGGCTGAGGAAATAGGGATGTTATCCCTCACGTTTACCCTCTGATTAAAACTACCTCTGCATCACAAAGATTGACTTATTGCAGTCTCTCTCCCATGCAATTTTTAAACTTAAACTCCCCGTGGCATGATTAGTATGCAGGCCCACATACAGGCTCAGAACATGTGGACGTGTGTGTGCATGGCTTGCATTCATGTGCATGGATGTGTACTTGGGGGGTGGGGGAGGGGTGGCAGATGCAGTGTCCTCTTACCAAGCCGAGCTGTGTCTTGTGGGTGCTGTGTTGACTGACTGAGAATCAAATGCTTTTCTCAACCTGAAGGTGGTAACATAGTGATGGGAACTGGAAAGGCAGGATGGCTGTAAACTACCAGTATTTATTTATCGATCACATGAACTACCCTCCCTCTGCCACCCCCTACCTTATCCTGCCCTCTCCCTAACCCAGCATAACCCAGCACAAAGCTTTCCACTTTCCCTTGCTTTTGGGTCCACATACCCATCTCGGGCTCAGCTCAGCTTCAGCCCCAGTTCATAGACTGAGTTTGCCCTGGGGCAGGAGTGTAGGGCCAGGGGATGGCTCAGTAGAATAAGTACTTCCCTGGCAAGAGCAAGGGCCTGAGTTCAATCCCCAATTCCACCAAAAATCAATCAATCAATCCATCAGTCTGTGACCTTCTGGGTAGAAGCCCTGCTACCTCCTAAACTGGGGTCATAGAGTCCAACCATTCTTCTTGCCAGCACCACAGACCTCTGCCTTGGTATCTTCTATAGCTCCCTTTATGAACTCGGCTTCATAACAAAGCTCCTTTTCCAGCTCATGGCCTGAAGCCTTGTCTCGCACTGAGTATATTTTGTCATTTATTCCTTTGTTCATTGAGGCCCCGGCTGGGGGCTGAGGATTTGAGCCTGTGTCTGGAGCCTGTCTCCCGTTGGGTTCCTGCTCTGACTTCCTAGTGGCCCTGGCGTGTCTGCCCTCCTACCTCACAGCTGAAGGCCCATTGCCTCCCTTGGTGAGTGGCAGAGCCCTCTGACTCCACTGCAGCAGGCAGAGGATGTCTTCCTGTGAATCTGAATCACGGAGACCTTCTCTGTGGAGCTTGGGCTTGCTCCTTGCAGGAAGGAGCCTGCGAGGCAGATGTTGTATGCCCTGCTAATCCTTTCTTTGCACTGCAGACAGGAGGCCTTGCTGGACTTCCAGGAATCTCCTCTGCTGCCCACTTCCTGTGGCTGGTCTCTCTAGGTGGTATGTGGCCAGGTCCTAGAATGTGGGAAGCCCAGGAAGCCATGGTGTGGGCTCCAAATGGGTGTGGTGGGATTGCTCCATGCCATGGCTGGACAGGAGCCAAGCTGCATTCTCTAAGAGGAGAATGTGGAAGCGTGTACTAGAGAGGGGAGCCTCCACAGGCCACTGAGTGTCTTAAGAAAGGATGTCTCAGGGCTGGGGTGTGGCTTCGTGGCAGAGCATGTACTTAGCATGCATGTGGCTGTGGCCTTGGATTCAGTTCTCAGCACAGAAAGAAAAGTAAACAGAACATTTTGAGAGCTGGGGAGGGAAATAGCTCAGGCACGGGGTGGAGCGAGAGGCTCCCTGATAGGATAGTGACATTGAGAGTACTGGGCCCCACACATAGGTCATCTCGTGCATGGTGTGACCATGGTGCTTGCATACATGTTTCTGGTGCACGGACACGCAGGGTCTGGCAGACCCCAGACACCGCCTTGCCCAGGGCTGGCCAGTCCTAGAGCAGTGCCTCCTCTTTAGGGCTCTTCTCCATGGGCCACTGAGTCCCTGGCCTGGTCACTCCTGGGCCAGGCACTGGACCATGGCAGTGCCTCTCTGCCTTTGAGCTTGCTGATGTTATTAGCCATCCTAAACCTGCTCACTTTACTGTGGAAACACAGGTGAGTCACTGGGTAAAATCCCGCTGAAAGTGGCCTTGTCCTCTTGGGAATTTTGAACAGCAAACTACCTTTCTGTAAGAGACCACACAGAAATGGACCAGAAGGCACAGCGTTTCCACCCCCCGTGTCACACACCACCTTCACAGGTCGGGTCTGTTGCCCTTGTGTCCTACACCAACATGTGGTCTACGCTGGGTCCAGTCTTGGTGTTGGACGCCCTGAGGGTTTGGGCACGTGTGACATTTTTTAAAATGTGTTCACTTTCACAGTCAGGTTGGAAGACTCTCCCTGCCCCGACGCCCTCTGCACCCTGCCTGTTCTCATCCCTTCCCAGGCAACCGCTGACCTTTTCACTGTTGCTGCCCTTTTACCTTTTCCAGAGTGTGACCCAGCCCCAGAGCCCAGGTAGCCCTTTCAGAATGGCTTCTTTCACTTATCTGGCACTTCCTCTATGGCTTTCTTTTATAATTTTTTTTTTTTTTTTGTGACAGAACCAGGGACTGAACTCAGGTCCTTGTGCTTGCCAGGGAAGCACTTATTTATAATTTTTAAAAAAGAGAATAAAAAAAATAGCAAAATAAAAAACATTGGAAATGATGCTGAATTTCACTCAATAACCTGATAGGAATCCAACAATGGTTGTTATATTACATATTACTGTGTTCAAATTAGTTGTTCAGATTACCAGATACTAGCATGCAAAATTGGTTAAAAAAAGAAAAAAATGAAGCATTAACTGTTCCTTTAGAGCAGCAATGTGATTATTCAAGCTATGCTGTGCATGCATGTGCATGCATGCGCGCGCGCGCGCACACACACACACACACACACACACACACTTCTCCCTTCCCTTTTTTTTTTTTTTTTGACAGAACCGAGGATTAAACTCAGGCCCGGGGCCTGATCGCCTTGTCTGCACTTGCCTCGACTCAGCACCACTGCCGAGGGATGCTCGATGGCTCCCTAACTTGGGCAGTGGGAACAAAGCTGCTGCACACGTCCAGGTGCTGGCTTTCGTGTGTGCCCCGATGTTTTTCACTCCTTCAGGCACGTACCCAGTAGCGAGGCTGCGGGATCGTGTGCTGAGAGCGTGCTCGGTTTCATGAGTCCCTGGCAGACTCTTCCACAGAGGCCGAGCCAGTCTGTATCCCCACCAGCAGCGAGTGACTGTTCCTGCGGCCCTGTCCTCTGACTTCGGTTCTGCCCATATTCTGGACTTTGGTGGTTCCAATTGGAGGGTAGTAAAGTCATACTATTATTACTGTTTGAACAAACTCTTTTCAGCAGCAGCTGTTTCCTTATGCACTGGGCCATCAGATCAGAATAATAATCAAGCCTATCTTTATTCTACCCGTTTCAGGCCTACTGTCACTCTGTCATTTAGGCTGGCTTTCAACTTTCCATCCTCTTGCCTTAGCCTCTCAGGTGCTGGGATAACAGGCGATACCACTCTGGCTTTAAATCCTACTTTAAAAAGCATGTGGGAAGGGCTGAGGTGCAGCTCAGTGGCAGAATACATGCTTAACATAATGGGCCCCAGATTCTGACCTCAGTTCCAACAACGAAGGCGATCCGAAGCAGAAGCACAGGGAGAGGTAGACCTTCAGCTCTCCTCACGCTGAAGTGAGGGATTGGATTAAGTGTGAATCTGGAGTTTCCCTTTAGTGACCAGGCCGGCTGAGGGGTAGCGAGCAGCATACAACTAGCGATGCACCTCAGAGGTACTGACTTAAAAAAAAAAAGTTAAACCCTGAATTCACTTGCTTAAATGTAGAATTATTAATTACCCGTATTAAAAAGGATTACTCCTGAAGACTCGGAAACACAGGTCTTCAATATTTTGGTTTCCCAGGACCATCCATGCACAATGTCACCGACGTCCTGTTGTCCGTCTCCAAGCAAGTCTTCCCTCTGCAGTCTTATTGCCAGACTCCAGTGTGCCTGGAGTGACTGGTGTTACTGGTGTGACTGCTGTGACTCAAAGATGCCTAGACCTGTCCCGGGACCTCAGAGGCGGCGACCTGCGGGCACCCTGGGTGACAAGGTCCCGCTTGACCCAGGCTGGTGCCCTGGTGGCCTGGCAGAGATCTCCCAGCTCTTCCAGGTCCGCGCCTGCTGCAGTGAGGTCTTTCCCCCCAGAGGCCCCTAGATGGCGCTGCGCGGCAGATGTGCGCCTCCTCGGCCGCCCCGCCCCGCCCCCATTGCTCCCAAAGCTGCGGTTCCCTCGTGGTCGTCCCCGGGGGCCGGGCAGCTGCCATTGTCTTAGTGGAAAGTTACGGCTGTCACACGTGGCCAGTGACGCCAGAGGTGGTTTCTGCTGGAAATCCTTCTCACCTCTGGACCTCGTAGGAGGGTGGCAGCCGGAAGGCAGGCTCGTGGGAGCCGCACGTGGCCCGCGCTCCCGGCGTGGACAGGGGCCCGGGGGTCCCGCGGCTGGAGCCAGCTGACGTTCAGGGGGCTGGAGGAGGGCGCAGGAGGTGCCGGCGTGTATGTGGAGTCCACATCCTTTCTCTCCGGATTCAACTTTGCTTTAGTAAAAGCGCCATCTGAAGACTGACCTACAGCCCATCTCCAGATGCCTCCCTTACCGCGCTCATCCTGCCGCCCCCAGGCTCCGTCCTTAGAGTTACTAACAACCTCCGTACCAAAAATACTCGCTCCCACACAGAGCCAGCTGAAATCACCGATGTGGAAATATAAAGTAAAAACAAAATCCTTTCTGGCTTTAGCAGGCATAATTTAGAAACAAACAAACAAAAAAAACAAAAAAAAAAAACCAACCATCTTTTGCATGTGAGGTACAAGCATGATGTCGTGATATATGGATACACTATGGGACAGCGACACAATCAGGTAGGTAGGCGGCTGTGTGACCTCACAGAGCTCTCTCCTGGCCCTTTCTGGGGTGAGAATACTCAACCTTCATCCCCTCTCCCACCAATTCCAGTACTAACTGCAGTTGTGAATCCAGGGCAGAGGCGTTTCCTGAATGTAGGAAATTGGAATAGTACATGGGAATGAAAGACGGGCTTTTTGGAGCGGACAGAACACAATGAGTGTTGTTTAAGGAGGAAACTCTGGGCTTTGTGCGCGGTGGTGGAAGGGGCAGTGAGAGTAGAAACCGGAAGGAGCGGTAGCCACAGGCGCAGTAATACTGAGGCTGTTGGGCCCTTCGAGGACTGTCCGTCTGGCCCAGCGGGCGAAGAGACCCACTGGGCTGCTCAGGGAACCATGTGCTCAACCTACAGGCGCAGCATTGTCCCCAGGAGCTGCTTTGTGTTGAGGAAACCGCTGTGGACTGAGCTCAAGGCCTTTGAAGGAGAAAAATTAGATCACCCAGTAATGAAAAGGGAGGGTGTGGCCAGGCTGGTTGTGGCTTTTGCATACACTTTCCCCCTCCCCGGTACTCAGCTACATTCTAAGCTTGTTTAATTTAATTATTACTTTTTAATTGCTAGACAGGTCCTTAAGTTGTTAAGTTGTCCAGGCTGGGCTCAAACTTGTGATTTTGGTGGTGCTGGGATTGCAGGTCCGCACGACTAGGCCTGGCTCTTGGGCACTGGCACCATTTTGTGGATTTTATTTATCATAAGGGGCAGGAAGTGGGCATCTGTAGGGGAACTAGGTGGTCAGGAAGTGGAGGGGGGCAGAGTAGGCTCAAGTTCCGATTCCCTGGATTTTTTGAGGGGGTGGTGAAGTCAGGAGAGAAGGGATTGGTGAGAAGCAATAGGTGTCCAAGTCATCAGCTGGAACAGCAGCCCGAGGGTTCCTCTCCACTAGTAATGGCCATCCTACTAGTCAGAAGGAGTCGTCTTTCCTGGCTGTCCTTGTTCTCCTTGATCTTATTCTCTAAGGTTGGTTTCAGCTTTAGTATTTTACAGCCTGCTGATCTAGCAAGTTGTCTTGAGGAAGGAAGGATAGGAGAATGGGTGCAGGTGTGGGATGGGGAGGGGAAGGGAAAGGGGAAGGGGAGGGAGATAGAAGGGGAGGGGTAGGA
>PVKA01056150.1:0-10030 GCA_004027165.1 Ctenomys sociabilis
AAGAGAGAGAGAGAGAGAGAGAGAGAGAGAGAGAGAGAGAGAGAGAGAGAGACAGACAGACAGACAGACAGACAGACAGACAGACAGACAGACAGAGAAGCGCCAGCCCCACAAGCCTGGACAGGGTAAAATTAGCTTCCTTCTCCCAAGAAGCCAGAGGCAGGAGACCATGGTAGAGGGTCATCTTTGGAATTGTTCACTTATAGCTTGGAATGTCCTAAAGGCAACCTGAGAGTTGTCAGGAGTGGGGATGGAGGGCAGACACTAAAAAGGAGACTGTTAGGCTAAAAAGAATGGCGTTAGACAGAAATTTAAAGCCATAATTCAAAGCCACTACATATGTAAATTCAGCAGCTGGTATACTGCTGCTCTGAATGTGATGGTGCTTAAAATTAATCAGTTGCAACCAATTTCAGATTTCTTTTCGCCTTCATTTTCAATGTCTCGTTTGACCACAACAGAACAAAAACCATATACACAAAATCCCCTGTATATTGCAGTTGTTTTTCTCAGTGCTAGGAATCAAATCCAGGCCCTTGCCCAGGATAAGGATTTTCCATGAAGCTACACCCCTAGACTTAGTTTTTGCTTATTCCCCCAGGACTGTGGACTGAAGTCTGGGCCTCAGCAGTGAGTTATATCCCTAACTCTTTTTATTTTGAGATAGGATCTTACTAACTCACTAAACTGTCCGGGCTGATGTCAAACTTGCAGTCCTCCTGCTTTAGCCTGAATGCTGGATTACATATGCTACTATGCCTGGCTGTAGTTTTTGTTCTTTTATGATTTCTATCTTGTTATCTTGTTTAAAAGACAGTTAATGAATCAGTAATTGTAACTACATGTTAACAAGCAAGTGATTATATATATATATATATATATATAAAGATTTCATTGGTGACAATAAGCAGTATAAGGTGGGGGTAAGAAAGCTATAGCAGAGTAGAGCAGTTTGTTTTGCAGGGCTGGAGATTAAGCCCAGGGCCTTGTGTGTATTATCACAGAGCTATTCCTCCAGACCTTTTTAAGCTTTGGGACAAGATCTAAGTTGCCCAGATTGGGTTTGAACTTGTGACTGATCCTTATCTCAGCCTCCCAGTGTGCTGGATTACACCAAGCACCACTACACTTGCCCTGGCTTCTTTAGGCTTTTATCATTCAATTGTTCTAAAGGCCTTTTGTAATAGGGTCTTAGAACAAATGACTCATCCTAATTCTGTGCAAATAGTGTCTTCTTCGACTGTTGAATTAAAAATGTTAGTTGGACATGGTTGTGACTCAGCAAGATCTCAAAAAAAAAAAAAAAAAAAAAAAAGCTGGGCCTACAGCTCCATGTTAAGGGCCTGGATTGTTCAATTTCCAGTACCACAGGACAGACTCTGGTTCATTATCTTCCTGCCTCAACCTCTCAAGACTACAGGGATTTCAGGCACAAACCACCACAGCGGGCTGCTATACATGATTTCTAATTCCAGTTGTCTCAATCTGTAAAATTCGAATGAGACCAGTTCGTATGATGAGTTCTTTAATCATTACATCTTTTGAAATAATCAGTCCTTTCTTGTTCCCCAGGTTGCTCCTGACCTTTAAAACTTTCTCTGAATACTTGGTTCCTAGATTGGGGGGGAGTCCCCTTATCTGTACCATACCTCCCCCTCTCAGCCCTGTCTTATTTTGTAGCACTTGTAAGTTCCCTGTTGCAGGATATGTTTAATTTACTTTAGTACACAAACAGTGTCCTACTACACCCTTGGGATAGAAGAAAAAGGAACTGAACAAGTTCACTGATGACAATTTATTATGTTTGCAGCATACAGACCAAATAGTAATTATACCAGGTTTATGTCTACATAGAAGTGGGCATTGATAGATGCCATTCTATGGGGAACATATGCATTTAATCATGTTTTAGTTGTTTGATCTTCTGCTTATGTCGTTCAATTTCTTTCTCCATACGCTCAATTTCCTTTTTATGATGATAGATCTCCTCTTCATGATGTTTCTTCAAGGCTTCCAGTTGTTCTTTAGTCTTCTGTCTATAAGGATATAGTGGCTCAGGGCTTAATTTCAATCTTTTATCCCAAAGAGATTTTAAAGCATAACCTGTAATCCCTAAAGTGGTGCCCTTCATCAACTCCATCGGTGGCCTCGCTCTTCTACCTTGACTCCACTAGCAAAGATACATTGTTAAGGGAAAAATACTGAATCTCAATTTGCCTGGGCCTTTCTTTGCCTACAAAAATACAAGGTCCACAGAAGGGTCTCTTGCAAGTACAGTACTTAGAAGTCCAACTGAAGTCTCAATAGAGGGGTTGCCCAGTAGCTCACCTGTGTAAAGTGCCTCTTGGGCAAATGTAGTCAGGCGAAGGGGACCGTGGTTCAATTCCCAGCCCCAGAAGCAGCCCCACACCTGCCCTTAAGCAGACAGAACAACAACAAAAAATCCTTCTCAACTTAAGTCTCAATAAAGGACTGTGGCTTGGGAGTTTGCAGGATAGCTCAGTTGTTTAAAGTGCTGCTTGTGCAAACGCAGGAGCAGGAGACCATGGTTTGATCCCCAGCTCCACCAGACCCACCCTTAGGGCATCCTAGGCTGGCAAAAAAAAAAATCTTGCTCCAATTTTAGGGTAGGTGAGATAGTTCAACAGTCTAAAGTGCCTACTTAGGCAAAGCACAGAGACCATGGCTCGTGCCCAAAACCACATGTCTTGCCAGCCTTGCTCCCCAAAACCAATGGCTTGGCAGCCCTTAGGTCTCAGTTTTCTTTAACTGTAGAGGCCCAAATAGATGGCCTCAAAGGACTGTAATCTGGTTATGGCAAGTAGGTGCCACTGTAAGACAAATTTTTGTTTTGTGCTGGGATTGAACCCAGGGACTCTCGTGTGCTATGCACCTACTCTACCACTGAGCAACACCCCCAACCCCATGATTAATCTTAGGGCACAGACCAAAGGTGAAGCAGAAACAAGATTAGTTCCTTGTTGCTCCCAGAAGTCAGTTCACGATAACTCAGGACTGGGAAAGCAAGTAGACTGACTACTCCTTAGCAATCTCTAGCCCAAGGCCTGGGCTGGGTTAGGGCAAAAGTCTTCAGGAAACGGCAGAGGCCAGCCCTCGCCAGGTCCAGCCAGTTCTGATTACCCAGTCACCCTGCTGGAATTGTATCTGGAAGCAGCTGAGAGGGTCTCAAAACTCAGGGACTCTATGTGGGTTTGCAAAGCCAAGTGGGTTTGCAAAGCCAAGAAGTGTAAGAGGGTTGGTGACTGATAAGTGAGCCTAGACGGGGTCAGGCTCAGAGACACTGCAAATTATTGGACGGTTGTATCTAGACATTGTGAGAATGTTTTGCTCCACCCAGGACAGGGTGTCAGAAGATGGTAAATGATAAACAGGACTTGAGCTGAGGACGGAGCGTTCTGGAGATGGTGGAAAGGCCTGGGCTTGGGATCCAGGTGCTGCTGCGCAAAGGACAGGGTGCGCCCTATAGATGGCAAAGGCCGCTCAGGAGCCTAAGTGTTAGGACGGAGTGGGCCGGCTGGGGATGGGCGCCACAAGGCACCAGATATGGGAGGGGCAACGAGAAATTTAAGAAGGACTGGAAGGCTCTGGAAGCTCCACGGTTGGACTTGGGACCCGGCAGGCCTTACCGGAAGAACCGCTCCTCTTCTGCTTGCTCTCTCTTCGAGAAGGCCCCACCGGCTTCTCGGATCGAGCCGGAGGAACTCTCATGATCCTGCGACAGCGGAGAGAGACCGGGCATTGGTAGGGATGCAGAGAAAAAGATGGGATTCGCGTTCAGGGGTGGGGCAGCGGATGCTGCCGCGGCGTACCTTGTCCGAGCCGAAGCCTCGGGTTTGCACGGCTCTCATTCCCCAAACGCCGAGCCGCGCCCGAGACGCCAACGCCGTACCTGCCATTGTTCCTAACGCTGTAGTCCCTCGTCACTCGGCGTGAAAGCTTGTCTACAGGCGCTAAACTCGTTGCTGGCCAAACAGCCAGTCTTTTCGGAAAAGAGGTGGGACATATATAAGAGTGGCCAATCAGAAGAGCGAAGAGGCGGGGATTATGGAGTATTCAGCAAATTCTGAGCGAGAGGTGGGACATTCTTAGCCAACCGTGAACAACGGCTCCCGGGCCAAATGGAGACGATCTGTAAAGCATAAGGAACAAGAATTTTCGGCTCCTGGCCCCATCAGTGTGAAAGAAGAGTGTAGTTCTGCAGTTGATGTTATTGAACGAAAAGCAAGCCTTCGCCTTCGTGGCTCACTGGTATCATTAAGGTTGTGACTATAAGGGAAGAGTTGAGTAAGATGATGTTCAGTACCTCAGTGTGTTTTCAAAACCGTGTTCGCCTCTTAGGAGCGCCAAAGTTCTTTTATTGCACTGACATTTCAGTGTCAAACTTCAGTTTAAATTTCACCTTTTCAGAAACATTACCCTAGTTTCTTCACCAGCGATTCTAGCACATCTCCCAGTTTCATGTTTTGCTTCCTTCACGTGGTTCACCTTGTGAAGCCATCAGGGTCTTAAATAGGTAGTGACTTAATATTTGTAAATGTTGAATGGACTTGATAACTGAAATTTTATTAATATGGCATGACTGAATGGAGTCTAAGAAAATCGGCTTTTTATTCATTTAATTAATGTGAATAAAACAACAGTAGTGATGAAGTTTACAGTCCTTGCCTGTAATTTTCTCTGTCTGGGCCCAGTTTATTTTCCTTTAGATGAGAGGTTTCAGCCGGATTATTATCTTATTCATTGTTATAAAAAACTTGTTTTGGAAAGAGAGTCTTGTGATATAGCTCAGCTGGCATCAAACTCAGGTTCTTTCTGCCATAGCCGCTCATTACAGGTGTGTCCCACCATGTCTGGCCAAAATAGCTTTCTTTTCTTTTCTTTCTTTTTTTTGTCTTTTTGAGACAGCATCTCACTATGCAGCTCATGCTGGCTTTAAGCCTGCTTTGTGGTTTACACTGGTCTCAAACTTGCAACAATCCTCCTGCCTCAGCCTCCTGAGTCTGGGATTATAAGCGTGCACCACCACACCCAGCATAAAATTGGTTTTTATTGATTATCTTTAGTTGGGAAACTACCAGTCCTTGCTTATGTGACTTTCATTTATTTTTAATTTTTTGGGCACTGAGAATCAAACTCTGGACCTTGTACTTACTGGGCAGATGCTGTGCCACTGAGCTATATCCCTGGCCCTGTATGATTTTTTGCTTTATATTTCTATATGTTTTTTATTTTATTTTTTATTTTTTTTATTTTTTATTTTTTTCTTTTTGAGACAGGGTCTCACTATGCAGTTCAGGCTGGCCTTAAGCTCACTTTGTAGCTGAGGCTGGTCTCGAACTCACAACAATCCTCCTGCCTCAGCCTCCCGAGTGCTGGGATTACAGGCATGCGCCACCATGCCCGGCTTTCTATATGTTTTTTATTTTTATTTTTATTTATTTATTTATTTATTTATTTTTGTCTTTTTGAGACAGGGTCTCACTATGCAGTTCAGGCTGGCCTTATCTATATGTTTTTTAAATGGGAGGATCTTTTAGCTACATCTTCAAGTGTTCATTGCAAAAAATTAAAAAGTAGAACAAAAATAATACAATGGACATAGTTAATCCCAGCACTTGACAGGCTGAGGCAGTAAGATCACTGTGAGTTTAAGCCTGGCCAGAACTACAAAGCAAAGCCCTGTCTTTTTTTTTTTTTTTTTTTTTTTTTTGTGGTCCTTGGAATTGAACTCAGGACTCTATGCTTGCCAAGCAGGCACTTATTCTACTGAGTCATCTCCCCAGTGCAAGACCCTGTTTTAAGAAACAGGTAAATTGCCAGGCGTGGTGGCGCAGGCCTGTAATCCCAGCACTCGGGAGGCTGAGGCAGGAGGATTGTTGTGAGTTTGAGACCAGCCTGAGCTACAAAGTGAGCTTAAGGCCAGTCTGAGCTGCACAGTGAGACCCTACCTTAAAAAAAAAAAAAAAAAAAGAAACAGGTAAATTGGGCTGGGGAGATGGCTTGGTGGAATAAGTGCTTGCTTGGTGTAATGCAAAGTCCTGAGTTCAATCCCAGGGACTGCAAATTCAAATCAAGACAATAAAAAAATAAAAACAATATTTTCTTAGAAGGCTAGTTGTGATTTGCTGTGTCTAGATAATCTTCAGTGCCATTTCCTTTTTGAAATGATCTCTACTATGGCTGGAGGTATAACTCAGTGATAGAGTGCTTGCCTACCATGTGTGAGGCCTTGAGTCTGATTCCTAGCACCACAAAACAAACAAAAACAATACTATTTCTAGTTCTCAGGTACTGTTGTTGTTTCTTGATCTACTCCTAGGCTGAGCTCTCAATGGGAGATCCTGCTGAGCTTGCATTAAAAAATATATGTAGGCCCTGGAATGCTATAATAAATAAGTAAACAAATCAGTAAAGACAAATAATTAGTATTGGCAAGGAGTGGAGAAATTGGAACTTGATACATTGCTGGTATGATGTAAAATGAATCAGTTGAGGTAGAAAAGGCCTTAACGTGGTTGAAAATTAAAAATAGAATTATCACAAGATAATTGTGATATCTCCAGGCATGGAAGAGGAAGAGGAAGAAGAGTGGAGCACACTTGAGACCTCAGAGCTCTGGGAAGCTGAGGCAGAGAAAGGCAAGTTCGAGTTTAGTCTGGTCAGTTTATTGATTTAGCGACACTGTTTCTAGAAAATGAAAAGATTATGGATGTAGCTCAGAAATATTTGGGTTCAGTGATTTACATTAAATTAAAAAGGAGGGCCGTGGAGATAGTTCAGAGGTCTAAGGGCCTTCCAAGACCCAGTGTGATGGCACACGTCTGTAATCCCAGCGCTGGGGAGGCTGAAACAGGAGGCTCACTATGAGTCCTAGCTGTGCCAAATACATACAAATTTAAAAAGGAAAATATGCTAAGTAAAAGGAACCAGACACAAAAGGTCACATACTACCTGTTTTCATTTGTGTTAAATATCCAGAATAATGTAAACCCATATAGACAGAAACAGCAAACATTGGTGTTCATCAGGAACTGGGGAGAGAGATACAAGATTTCCATTAGAGAGGATGGTTATGGAACTAAATAGAAGTGGTGGTTTCACAGTAATATTAACATTAAAATCCACTATGTTGTTCCACTTTAAAATAGCTAATTATGTGCATTATCTACTTCATCACAATGTTTAAAAACATCCACTTGGGGCTTGAGCGCTTTAAAAGGCTTCCTAAATTGGGGAGGCGGGGCGAGCGGCTGACTGGGCGGGGTTACGTGAGGGCGCCTGCGCAGAGGGTCACGTGGGGGCTGAGCCGGGAAAATGGCGGCTTCGGGCGAGAGCGGCGCCTCGGGCGGCGGAGGCAGCACCGAGGAAGCATTTATGACCTTCTACAGTGAGGTGACTGCTGAAAGGAATAGTAATTCAAGGGGAGCTGACTTGGGCCCCTTCCCAAGTGGGCAGAGGTGGTGGGCAGTCTGGCCTGGACCGTTGACCCGCTCCTGTCTGGCCTTCGCCGCAGCGGAGGGCCGGGGATGGTGGTGTGCGTGCTTCTCCTGCTGCTAGCTGCGGGGATCCCCTGGGCAAGGAAAGAGGGGCAGAAGCCTGTGGTTTGGGAATGGGGTCCTTCAATGTGGCCAGTGAGGTTTCTGGGCGCGGGCAGAGAGCTCCAAGACTTCGGAGCCGCGGGATCGCAGAAGCTGGGCCATTCTTGCCGGTGACTTAGCTGTCTTGGCTGATTTTTATTCTAAACAGAAGTATTATTTAATGAGTAGGCAGAACGCATTGTGATAGGTAGGATGCTATGTTATCCTTAGTTATACACATAACGAGATTGAGGTGTAGAGAAGTAAGGAAATTTGGTTGGGGTCTTACAGTAGGTAATAATAGCTTGGTGTTTTGTCAGGGCCGGGGTGAGCTGGTTCTAAGCCTCGTTCACTATGGCAATACCCAGCGCCTATATTATAATATAATGGATGGTCGGTAAATACTTGTTAAACGAATAAATAAGTGAAAGGCATGTCATTTAGAGGCAGAAGCTCACAGATTGATGTCTTGTAAGGCAGTTAACCTGATTGTGATTAAACTGTTTCAAGATAGTTTCATAGTCCATCAGTTTCCATGTTTGTGGAATAAGGCACTGAATATTGAAACAAAAATTTTCATGAGAATTAAGGGAGTTGATGTATAAGAAAAAGTTTCAGAATCTTTTTTTTTTTTTTTTTTTTTTGCGGGGGCGGGGCGGAACCGGGGATTGAACTCAGACCCTTTGCACTTGCCAGGGAAGTGCATATTCTACTGAGCCATCTCCCTAGCCCCTCAGAATATTTTCTAAAACAGAAGCATCTTTCTCAGAGTTAAATCTCAGGCCGAAGATTGGATTTTCTTTTCTTTCTTTTTTTTTTTTGGAATGGATGTGAGCTGCAACTCTGTGAGCTTATCAGGCTGTGAGCTGCTTAAAATTAAAGACCAAGCCACATTCATCTTTTATCTCGCATTTATGGCAGTGATTGATATATAGTCTTTTAAGAAATTTAAAGTTAGTAGTATATTCTTTATGGTCTGTCCTTTTGAACTATTTAATTCACTTAAAAATGTTGCTGTTGTGGTACCAAAGTTTATTGACTTTTAATAACTCAGCAAGCACGGTGGAACTTTTAAATTTCTTTTTATTTTTTCGTACTGGTAATCAAACTTGGGACCATGTGCTTGTCAGGCAAGCACTGTGCCAGTGAGTTATATTATCCCCAGCCCAGTAGAACTTATTTTATTTACCATCTCTTAATTAAAAAAAGCAATCTAAGTTTGTTTGAATCAGATGGGAAAAAGTATTTAAGACAATTTTCAATCATAATTCCATCAGTAATTTTTTCTTTTTTTTTTGGTGGAACCAGGGATTGAACTCAGGCCCTTGCACTTTCCAGGGAAGTGCTTTCTCTACTGAGCCATCTCCTTAGCCCTGTACCAGTAGCACTTGCCATTAGTGCTGTGCCATTTAGTTGCTGGGATATGACAGTGAACAGAGGAAGAAGGCCTGTCTTAATAGAACTTGAATTCTTCAGAAAGATAAGCCATAAACAGTGTAACACCAGGTAGTGATACATGTTATCAGGGCAGTAAGTCTGGTAAAAAGGATAAACAAATAGTGCTTTATGGAGGGGGGTGGTCATGCTACTTTTGAAATAATGTAGAGGGTAGATGCTGAGGACTTTTTGTTATTGAAGTTCTTCATAACCTTGTTTTAGCTACAGTAATAATGATGGCATATAATATACCAGAGGTTCATTCTATCTTGACAGCGGTCCCAAAGCTGTTTTACTAGGACTACCTGGTGTTTGTTCTCCTATTATTGTCTTGTGGACAGAGATTTTTATTAGAGTTGGATAGGTGGAGTTATTTGCTCCCACCCATGAATAGTGTTTTTTTTTTAAATCTTATCTATTTATTTTTGGTGGAACCAGGGATTGAACTCAGGCCCTTGTGCTTGCCAGGGAAGCACTTATTCCACTGAGCCATCTCCCTGGCCCCTGAATAGTGTTTTTTTAATACTGCTTTGTTTTTTTTGAGACTAGGTCTTACTGTGTAGTTCAGTCTGGCCTTTAGTTCACTGTGTACTGCAGGCTGGCCTCGAACTCCTGGTGGTCTTCTAGCTTCAGCCTTACAGGTGTGCACCACCATACCCTGCCTAATACTACTTATGGTTCATGTTTAAATGCAATTGTTGTTTGGGAGGCTGAAAACAGGAGTATCATGAGTCTGATCTGTATAGTGAGACCCTGTAGATTGTACTAAATACATAAAAAAAGTAAGTGTATTTTTTCCATCTTAAAAATTTGTCGGGCCGGGCATGGTGGCTCATGCCTGTAATTCCAGCACTCGGGAGGCTGAGACAGGAGGATTGTTGCGAGTTTGAGACCAGCCTGAGCTACAAAGTGAGCTCGAGGCCAGCCTGAACTGCATAGTGAGACCCTGTCTCAAAAAGACAAAAAAAAAAAAAAAAAAAAAAAAAAAAAAAAAA
>PVKA01056151.1:0-10020 GCA_004027165.1 Ctenomys sociabilis
AGAAGAGAAGAGAAGAGAAGAGAGAAGAGGAGAGCACCGGGTACAGAAATATTGTACATTTTTCCAACTCACGCTTTCAGTGGCCTTCCTCTTTTGACAAGGCCTCACCTCTGAGTAGGGGACATTTAAAGGACATTTAAAATCAGGCCACCCTGCCTTGTAGCCAGCCAAATGTGTGAGCCAAAATAAATAATTTTGGGGGCCAGTGAGATAACTCAGCAGACTAATTGCCTGCATAGGGAAGCACAAAGACTGGGGTTCAACCTCTGGCACCACATGTCCTGTGAGCCCCATCCTTGGGCACTCTGAGCCAGCCACTGAGGTGTGTGGTGCGTGCCTGTAATCCCAGTGCAGGGAGGCTGAGACAGGATGATCACTATGAGTCCAAGCTGTATAGCTATACCCTGTACCAAATACATAAATTAAAAAAAAAAACATTAAAATGTTCTCCATTTATGAAAGGGGTTTACTATGTACCCAAGACTAGGGCTGGCACAGCGTGTGGTGTTGGGGATTGAACCCCTATTCTTGTGCTTGCCTAAACAGGTGCTTAGTCTGCCGAGCTATCTTGCTGTGCCGGTATCTTGAATAAACGGTTGCATTTTCCTCTTAATGTCAATTGGCTCATTTTTAGGTATTAAAGAGTCTAGCCCAGCTTCTATAAAAGTCTAATCTCACAGCCCATTCTAACCCTCCTCCCTCCCTGCCTTGAAGCTCATGGCAGACGCCCTCCTGAAGTAGGGAAGCGTGAGAAACAGCTCTGTGCGGCCCTCTTCCTCACACTCTTCCACCTTGTTTTCTGCTTCCAGCGTTCTGCCCCTGTGTGCGTAATCCTGTGTGGCAGGACAGGTGTCGCTCTCAACCAGCTGTCCCAAGGCAAGCATTGGTGCTGTTGGGGAGTGGTACCTGGTGCTGGCTTTGATGAGAAATCATGGTTTCCTCAGCCAGGATCTCTGCATGGTCGAATTTCTAGATGCGGGTTGTGTCTTCTCCACTGAGACTTCCTTCGACTCTGCTTTGCAAGGTCCCTGCCCTGGCAGCCACAGTGCCATCAGGCCATCTCAGACCTACCGTTTTTCTTGGCATTTTTGGCTCAGAAGAAGCTCAGTGGCTTGCTGCATTGACTGCATAGAGCAGACTAATAGTTCTCGTGAGCATCATATGTGCACCTTGCTCCACCTGTGGGCATGGAAGCTGGAATTTACCACCGATTTCTATTTCTCCTCAGCTCCTGCCTTCTGCTGCACCCTCTCCTCTCCTTGCCATCTGGGCTGACCCCGCCTGCTGTCCAGTTTCTCGAGTAGGAGGTGGCCCTGGCTGTGCATGTGCGTGCTCCAGCAGCTGCAGCCCAGGTGGCTACAACGTACACCCCCTTGGTTTTCTACTAACACCCGCGATGGGTTTCCTGGGTTTCCTCTGCTATTAACAGTTGTCTCCATGTGCCAAGCTCAATGAGATGACACCTCTGGGAGGAGCCCTCAACCAAAGGGCAGTGGGAGTTGGTGGATAAATACCATGGGAGGGGCCGGGGGCTGTGCACGGTGATGCTCACTGGGGCTGTTAGTCTGGGAGTGTTTCCGGCAGGTCATCTATAGGCTACCCAGGTGCTTCTCACCCATCATATGATAGGCTCCGTTCAGGAATTTTAGTTGGGTTAAAAGATCCCACCTACCAGCTTGTTTCAGACCTGTGTCATGAGACCCAGTTTTACTCCACAAAACAATGTGCTCACATGTTCACTGAAAGACACACATGAGTTTTTTTCCTTTTTTTTTTTTTTTTTTTTGTTGGAAGCTGGGATTGAACTTGCGCCCTTGCACTTGCCAGGGAAGTGCTTATTCTACTGAGCCATCTTTCCGGCCCCTCACACATGTGTTTTTAGAAGCGTCATTTATAATTTCATAATGCCAGAAAGGCAGCAACACCCATAAACACAGTGAAAGTCAATTGTATTGGGATTATCAGATAGTGGGTTGTTACATCGCAATGCAAATATGTGGCCTCCAGCACCTCGGATGACGGGCTGAAATTCACAAAGATGAAGTGGATTCCAAGAAGCCAGATCCAAGGGAACAGACGGTGCATGGTGCCACTCACATGTACAAACCAGATGAAATGAGCCTGTGAGGTAGAAGGCGGGCTTGTCCTCACCCTGCATGGGCAGGCACTCACTGGCCGGGGCAGTGGAGGTTTCTGGTGAGCGGGCAGTGCTCCACTGCTGGGCCTGGATGCTGGGCAGCCGGCTGTGTCCCCTTCGTCAATATTAATCCGTCGGTGCGCTCAGGGTTTGCCCAGCTCTACTCCGTACATCATGCTTCAGCTTATACGTAGCATTGTTAACGCCGTCCCAGCATGGGCCTACCAGGACGCGCTGGGCCTGGAAGGGGAGCAGTTGTGAGGGAGCTGCATGGATTGGCACCTGTGTGCTGGTGGGAGCTGGAGAGCGCCTTCTGGGGAGGTAGTTTCGGGACTGTTTGATC
Organism: Ctenomys sociabilis; assembly: GCA_004027165.1. Taxonomy (NCBI): domain Eukaryota; kingdom Metazoa; phylum Chordata; class Mammalia; order Rodentia; family Ctenomyidae; genus Ctenomys; species Ctenomys sociabilis. Next base: position 2,481 of record PVKA01056151.1, read on the forward strand.
AAGGGAGCCAGGACTGACCAAACTGAAGGCCTTGCTTGGAGCACAGAACCTGATTGCTGGCGCAGGCCCCAGGAGACGGCATGACTCTGGGATGCAGGCTTTTAGAAACTTAGAGAAAGCAACGCCCATGCAAGGTAAAGCAGAAGCATCTCAGCTGCCTTCCTCACAGCTGAGACCCAGTGCTCCATGCTGGTAACTCAAAGGCAGAAAGGTTTGTTTTGGCCCATGTTTTAGTAGTTACCTGGCTACAAGGCAAGACAGGTAGGGTAGCAGGGAGGGAGGGGGAATGGTGGGCGAACTGCTCCTCACGTCATGGGGTGCGTATGCTGCAGTCAGGCTAGATTTGCACCTGCTAGAGCATGCACATCCAAGAGTCCATGGCTGTCCCCTACTGGGCACACTGGACAGCAGTCTGGGTCAGCCTAGATGGTAAGGAGAGGAAAAGGCGGGCAGAGTCAAGGGAAGAGCTAGGTGGGAGGTTGACCCTTCCATGCTGTGACTACAGAGACCTGTCTCTTCCTATGGGACCCTGACTCCTAACAAGTCAGCCAAAAAGCCCAATAATCTAGTCACTTACCAAATACAAGAGGCATCCATTTAACTATAAAAACCTTGAGTTTAATCCTTTTTCATAGCTGAGTAATACTCCATTATATAAAAAAACCTTGAAAAATAAAGGAATTGCAAAAAAGTATAGAAACATAGCATGAAAGCAATCCTCATACTGAGGCAATACAACATTCAATCAATTGAAGCATATTGACATAGAAGTATGAAGTAGTATTCAAAGATGTTTATACAGTATTTATATTTGTATTTCATATATTTAAAAACTTAGTGACAAACATAAAACACAAACAATTAACCTTTTAGATCTCACTATATGATGATTATATATTGCTGAAGAAAAGATTTCATTTATTCCCTCTTTATCCACAATTTTTAAGTCTGTGGCTTGTTACCTGTGGTCAGCCATGGTCACAAAGTATTCAGTGAAAATTCCAGAATTAAATAGTTCGTAAGTTTTAAACTCTTTCTTAGTGTATTTTATAATCATTCCATTTATTCATTGTATTTGTTAGTTTCTTGCTGTGCCTGTGTAATGGTTGATACATTGTGTCAACTTGGCAGGGTGGGGATGACTCTGCAAGGCAGCTCTGGCTTGTGCCTTGTGGGGGTCCCGTCTGGAGACCACTGGTTCTGCCCCAGAGCGACTCAGCACAAACAGACCATACAGAGGGCCGAGGGAGTGGTGGATGCCCCACTTCGCCTGAAAAACTCGAGTCTTCGCATCGGGCCTGGCCTTTGTCGCCGGGCTTGCAGCTCAGACGCTTTGGCCTCCAGCTCAGATCCTTCGCTTGCATCGCACACTCCTCTTCAGCGTCCATGGCAGACCCGGTAGCTGATGAATAGAGACTTGCGCAGAGCACAGCAGTGAGCTCAGACCTCAGGACTAAATTCTTCAGTCTGGGGTGTGCAGCCGCCCTCTACACGCTCCCTCACCTGACTCCGTGGCTGAATGTCGTAAGACAATCTTGTAATTCCTTATGCATTGTATGTCTTGTGTTAATATTGTATTTGTTCCTCTAAGTAAAACCCTGACCAATACTGCCTGATATATAAATTAAAATTTATCATAGGTATGTATTGTAGGAGAAAACACAGGATATGTAGGGGTTGGCACTGCCTAGCACCAAGCGCACACTGGGGTCTTGAGCTATATCTGCCATGGACAAGAGGAATACTGGAATGAATCTGAAGACACAGTAATGAAACAATCTAAGCTAAAACACAGAGAAGACAAAACCAAGAACAGAAAGAATCTTCAGAGAGTTCCAGGACAATGTCACATGGCCTGGTACATGGGGGTCTCTCAAAAGAGAGAAAAGGGAGAAAACGACAAGTTTTTAAAAATTTTCTTCAAGAAATAATGTCTAACGCATTGCCTACATTTGATAACATCATAGATTCATGCAAATGAAAATAAAAGCACAAGAAACTTAAAAAAATCCCCACTGAGGCATATTACAATCAAATTATTAAAAGAGGAAGAGAGATAGTGAAAGGGGAAAAGGACCTGTTACACATGAATAAAGGTACCAAAGACAAGATTTCTGGTTAGAAGAAACAGAAGAAGATAGTAGGGAAACCTTTTTAAAGGATGAAAAGGGAGAAATTAAGCATCCACTTGCGGTTCTGTATTCATAAAAAGAATTCCCCACAGGAAGGACGGGTGTTCTGAGTTGAGACTATGCAGATTCCTGGACAAAGCCCAGTGTCTGGCTTATCAGGCAGGGTTCTGAAAGGAAAAGGACGAGAAGACTGGAGACAGGCTGTCTTTGGAGGAGTCCTGCATTAAGGGAATGTGGAACTGGCATGAACTCTAAAGATGTTTGAATCCCACTCATCTCCCACCAGGAACTGTATACTACAGCAAAGGCACTGAACACGAATAGAGAAAGTTACTCAGCCAAGGATGACTTTAGCCATCCTTCATTGGACTGACAGCTCATGTCAGTCATGAATGACGATCAGAAAACTTGTCCTCATTTTGTCCTTCTGCATTTCTACCTCATGAACATGGTGTCCTTGTTAGTCGCCCTAGAGCTAACACATGAACATAATGGCCATTATAGTAGAAATGGGCCCAGCCTCATGGACTCCCACTTAGAAAGGACATGTAATTAATGCTTCCACCAAAATGCCTGACTTGCCAGCACCATAGACCAACATTGAGGTCCCTGCTATCGTACTATTCCTCAAGAGTCCAAGGGCCACTTGGCGTCAGGCTGAGTATGTTCATCAACTGGCTCAACCTTATGGAATAGATATTGGTTACAAATGTATGCTTGTCTTTTCTGCCTACTCAGAAAATCTCAGCCAGCACAATGATCCAGTACTTATGGACTGCTTGATCTTCAGGTATGGAATCCCACACAATGAAACATCTGTCCAGAGGACCCATGGGATCTACTCTTTGCATCACATACTATACCATCCAGACATCTGTTCTCATAAAAGCCTTGTGAATGCACAACCAAAGTGTCAACTTGGAAGGAAGGTCCAGGGGTCATCCCTCAGTGCATGATATTTGTGTCCTGTCAGAGATCTCTATATGACATGGGATCCTCAACAGGAAAAGTATATGGACCCAGAAACCAAATGGTGGAAGCACCCTTAGCATCCCTCCTGACTTCGGCTATGTACTTCTCATCTTCCCATGTCTGGGATCAAAGATTCTGTTTTCTAATGGGGGTCCACTCTTACTGAAAGACACAGCAAGAGTCCCTTTCAATTGCGTGTCTGCCACTGGGTGCTCTGGATACCTTGGGTCCAGGATAGACAATCAAGTAGAGAAGCATCATTGTGCAGGGTAATTAATTCTATCTTCAGGCAGTGCTAAGGCTGCTGTCACACAATGGAAGCTAGTGGAGTCCAGGTGACCCACTGCAGTGTCTTTCAGTACTCCCTGGCTCCATTATAACTGTGAAGGGCCATGCATAGAAATCCTACCACAAGAAATGTCTGACTACTAAGAGCTCAGTCTCCTCTCCAGTAAAAGGTTGTGTCGTACCATCAAATAAACTATCAAGAGTTGCCAGCCTGGGGGTAAGTTAGGAAGAATAGTGAGATAGAGAACAAATCAGTGATGGTCACTGTATAGTATTCCAGGAACTTCCTTCCTCTTAGTGCCCCAAGAGAGGAGAAGCTCTTAGGAACTATGAAAGAGTTGTTCCAGTGTATGCATAGAGAGATGACTCTGTCTGGACAAGGGGTGGACTGTGGTAGCTATGGAGTGACCTTATTTAACTCTTCTTTAAGAAAACCTGGCATGGGGAGCACAGTGAGAGGGCTCCTTAGGATTCACCAGAGCACCCACAGTGAGCCCACACTTCTTCCAGATTCCTCTCAGGCAGCACCTACAGCTGAGATGCTGGAGTTGGGTCATTCTTGTCATATGCAGGCTGTTCTGCTTGGGTCCCACCTATGAACCTGAGTGAGACTTTCTTGAATTCCAACTATATCTATGACTCCCCAAATCCAATATTTTCTGTCCTCTCTCCTTCCGCAGGTGTCAGACATGCACTGTGGTCTGGAGCTTCTCTCCATTGCTTCCTTTTGCCTCTGTCCTTTGCAATCATTTTTCTATTACAGTAGTTCTGTTTGGAACCCCTTCCTGTATCAGTGTCTGCTTCTCAGAAGAACTAATTTGATTTGCCTGTCTCTTCACCTCTTGAAAAGTGCTTCTTTCCCTATTTCTCCACTTTGTGCTTCTCTTTCACATCTTTGATCTTAATTAATGATTGTATTCAATTCAGGTTTGCTTTTGTGTAGTCACTCTCTCATGTTGGACAGAGAAATTTGTTCAGCTAGGGTTTGAGGAGGGATTCTTATTTAGTCTTTGGGTTCACAGTCGAGCTCACAGCCACAGAGAGTCTGTAGATAATTATTAAATGAATGTCCAATAAACAATGGGCAATTCGAGGGGCTTTAAAACTCAAACACTCCATCCTTATAAGTGCCTGGCATTATTTTCTATACAATCTGGTACTATTTCCTATGTAGGCACTGAGTTCCTCTTAGTGGCTGTTTGATCACCAGAGCAGGTAGCAGGACATGGGGCATGTTGGCTGAATCTCATCAGAAGCTGAACACTCATGGGTGAGCACTTGTCTCCACGGAGTGGGCATTCGGGGAATATTACCTTTTGGAAAGCAGCTCCCTGGAATAAGCACTGAACAGGGTGTTTATCTTGTGAGTGTAAAATGTATGAAGTGCTGTAATTAAACCAGCAGGGGTGGGGATGTGGCACTAGCTCCAAATGGCTTCTTTGAAGATGAAAGTTATTAGATCTCAGTGAAAATCTGGGAAGCAGCATCCCACTGACACACGAATATTTAACCTACATCATAAAGCAGGGCAGGCAATTGATAGTAGGACTGATAATAACTTGATTGCAGTAATTGCAAAGGGGAATTTGAAAATAGTTAGATTAGCAGGCAGCAGGCAATGAGTCAATGGCATTTGTTGGGCCAAAATTCCTCAAAATGTTGAAGATTCTCCATGTATTTTGAGGGTGGGGAGTAGAATGATCCTGAAAGCAGAGAATCCAAGAGGCAGTGAATCATGAAATCTCAGCCAGACAAACTATCCTGGGAAAGCACAGCCAGAGTCTTTTGGTAAATTCGCATGACTAAGGCTCCCCCGCCACCCTTGGGAAGTCATTCTGTGTGCTGAGCACAGCCCAGGGCTGCAGCAGACCTGGGCACCCGCCCGCTCCCTTGGTGAGTTATTCAGTGCACAACACCAGCTTGCATGTACCAGCACGCAAGCTTCTCTACCTGGCCAAAAGCGTCCCTCAGCTGAGCACAGAGCAGAGCAGAGGTGCCGGGGCCTTAATGTCAGTGGAATCCATCGTCTACCAATGACAAATGGCAGGCAGTGAATAAATTCTCAGCTTCCTCCTCTCGCAGGTGGAGCAGTGCTGCGATGTGCTCTCCTCACTCTCCAGAAGCCTCCAGCAGGCCTGAGCTGCTGTTGTCCACTGAGCCAACCTGTCCTGGTTATATATAGCCTTGCTGTCTTCCTCCCTGTCGTGGTCTCACTCTCTTGCTGTCACTGTTACTTTCTTCTTTCTGCTTCTGCTTCTGTTTCTGTTTCTTTTCTTTCTTTCTTTCTTTCTTTCTTTCTTTCTTTCTTTCTTTCTTTCTTTCTTTTTTTTTTTTTTTTTTTTTTTTTTGGACAGAGTGGACAGGGTTTCACTGCATAGATCAGCCTCATAGTGATCCTCCTGTTACAGCTTCCCAAGTACTGGGATTACAGGAGTGTGCCACCATACCTAGTCTCAATTACCATCTCAGACCACTGGGGGGGGGTGGGGCCAGCACGGCGGGCCCGGGGATTGAACCCCTGACCCTGGTGTCTGCCTATGTCACTGTTGCTTTCTGAGGTCACATCTAGGATAAGTGACCTGTGCCCAGGTCTCCTTGGCCTCAGCGTCTGTTCCTGCAGGATATAAAATAGGAAACCTACTGAGTATTTTTAGAGGCAGGGTGGAAAACATTAACAAACAACTGCACTGGGTTACTGCCCACTTGAAAGAAGGGACAGGGAGTGGAAGTCTTGTCTGCCCCTCACCACCCTGCACTCCCCTGCCTCAGCTGCTACATGTCCCCCACCTCTCACTCCACCTGGTGCTCAGTCTTGTGTTATGGGATGGGGGCGGGAGTTCCTGGCATGACGGCTGAGCTCACAGGAGACACCAGAGGCTCAGGGCAGTGGTAATGAACCAGGATGGACAGAACCATTTCCTTTATGTCTGAAGGAGCCATGTTGGCAATTAGTGCAGTAGCTGTGCATCAACTCTGAATAGATTTGAATTTTGTAAAATTCAAAATTGCTACCTCAATAGCTCCAGGGTGGAGAGGTAACATGACGGAAGGAAACAGAACAAATGTAAGAAAACTTGCACAGCTGCGTGGACCTTTACTTGTCCCCTCCCACTTTTTCTGAGGCACTAGGGACTGAAGCCAGTGTTTTGTGTTGAGTCAGGTCCCCAGCTCTTTTCATTTATTTTTATTTTGGGACAGTGTCTTGCTAAGTTGCTAAGTTGCCCAAGCTGAGTTCAAACTTGTGGCCCTCCTATCTCAGACTCTCAGAATACTGGGATTATAGGGGTGTGTTACCAGGCACAGCTACTTGCTCCTTTGATAAGAAGAGTAGAAAGGAATTTTACTTTTCCATACAGGTCACCGCCATACAACCTGGGGGACACATAGCAGCTGTGGCAGGGGAGTCCAGGGTGGTGAGGGGCACACAGGGCTGCCCCTGTCCTGTGTGAAGGGCCAGTACCTCTCACTCCACCTGGTGGCTGTCTTGTGGGATGTGGGCCCGGTGGTGCCAGCTTTGTTTTTGACTCAGAACTTTTAGGTCCTTCTGAGACAGTCTCTGGTTCCAATGCTCTAAGGCCATTCAGGGGTAAGCAGAATGCGTGCATAGGATGAATCCAACAGCCAGGCAGGCAGTTGGTCACTCCGTCCTAAAGATGGAGCTTTAATTCAATGTTGCCTCAGAGGACCAGCTGCCTGATGGAGTGGGGCTACTAACCCTTGACTCAATGTCCCCATCTCCTCACAGTGCTTGCTTTATGTGGACACATGGAGTGCACAGGCCTGGGGCCTGCTCTTGCTTAGCTGTCAGTGCAGCCTGGCTGTGCAGGAATCCGCTGCACACAGAAGACTTCTGCCTGAGGGATTTGGGTGGTGCGGTGCGGTGTGCACGATCTGTGGATACTTATGGAGTCTAAGCTGGAGAAAGCCGCGTGCATCTGTGTGTGTACCTGGGCGTGGGCACGTGGTGGCAGGGGGGAGGGTGACAGGCGAAGGCAGGCAGGCAGCTTAGGTACCTGTTTCACTACCTCAGAAAGAAAATACCCTTTTTCCCCAGAACTCCAAGCTGCAATTGAAAGTAGAAGAAGAAAAGATGTGGTGCTTGCTATTCCATTTTTAATTTTTTTCCCACTGAATTATTCAGGGCCCAG
>PVKA01056152.1:0-10012 GCA_004027165.1 Ctenomys sociabilis
TGGAATTGTAAAAGGCCCATAATGGCCAAAGCAGTCCTTTTTTTTTTTTTTTCCAGCGGAACCGGGGATTGAACTTGGGCTCTTGTGCTTGCCAGGAAAACGCTTATCCTACTGAGCCATCTCCACGGCTCCCCAGAGTAGTCCTAATCAACAAGAGCAAGCCTAGAGGCATCAGAATACCCAATTTCAAATTATACTACAACACCATAGTAACAAAACCAGCATGGTACTGGCACAAAACTAATTATGTAGAACACTGGGATAGAACTCAAGGCACAGAAATAACCCCTTCAGCCACAGCCATCTATAGCCAAAAATGTATGTTGGAGAAAAGATAGCCTCTTTAACAAATACTGCTGGGAAATCTGGAGATTCAGGTATAGAAGACTCTAGATCCCTGTCTCCTCGGTTTGAAATTGATCACAGATCTATTTCAAAAGTCTAAGACCTGAAACTTTGTGACAGATAAAACAAAAAACACACAGACAAACAAAAACATAGAAGAAACAGTTGAAGCCATAAGCACAAAGACTTCTTGAGTGGGGCTCTGACAGCACAGGGAATGATAGCGAGAATCAACAGATGGGACTACTTCAAATGGAAAAGTTTCTGTGCAAGGAAATAAAAGGGTGAAGAGGCAACATGCAGAATGGGAAGGTCTGGAATAAATGAAGCAGACTTCTAGATGCCCAGCTTACGTTTTCAGTGACCATCTTCATTTTTCGCAGCTACTCCTCCTCTGACAAAGGATTGAATTCTTGTCTAAAAACACCAAAAATTTAATGCCAAAAAAATATATCCCATTCAATAAATGGGCAGAAGAATTGGAGAAACACTTTGTAAAAGAAGCACATGACCAATAACTATATGAAAAATGTTCATTACTTTTAGCTATTAGAGAAATGCAAATCAAAACAGTGTTAAGATTGCGTCTCACCCTGGTCAGAATGGCTGTGATCAAGAATAACAACAACAACAACAAACAATAATTGCTGACAAGGATGTAGGGAAAATGAACTCTTCTACTAGTAGAATTGTAAATTAGTACAGCAACTATGAACTCGGTATGGAGATTCCTCAAAAAACTAAAAATAGAGGTATAATTTGATGCAGCTATGTACCACTCCGTATATATCCAAAGGAATTAAAGTCAGCATCCCATAGTGAAACTCGTGTACCTGTGTTTATTGTGGCACAGTTCAAAATAGCGAAAATAATGGAGCCAGCCCAAGTGTCCATTGACAGATGAATGGCTAAAGAATATATGGTAACACGATGGATTGCTAATGAGATATAAATAAATGAATTTTGTCTTTGGAACAGAGTGGATGAATCTGGAGATCATGTTCAGTAAAATAAATCACACAAATATCGCATGTTCTCCCTAATATGTGGACAAAACAGTAGGGGACTTGTTATTAGACAAGAGCTCCCTCTTGTTTAATAATCGTTCAGGAGGGGGAGGAGGTGTAAGGTCATAAGGAGGATGAATGTGGTCAAAATACTTTGTATTATGATGGGTTAACTAATAGTCAACTTGTAACACCCAGCTGAACTGAATCAGCATAGTGCCAGGTGTGGGGGGCCCACCTGTGAAAATCGTTGCAGCAGCATGAAAGGAGCTGGAGGGGAAGAGGTGTTGCTGTTGATTCTCCTGGAGAACCTTGCGGAACCAGCTTTCCTGATGTGAATTTAGCTCACTGTTGGAGGAGCTCTGGTCCTTGCTTTCGCTGAGGATGACTGCAGTTCTTTTGGAGGGAGCTCTAGTCCTTACTTGGAGAATCACTTCCTGGTTCCAGGGCAGATCCCTCAGCCTGCTGGCACAGACCCTTCATCTTGCTGGTGGAGACTTTTCAGCTTCTATCACTGACCGTTGGGCCTTTCCAGTGAGGATACAGACTTGATACAGACTTGCATGTGGGCTCCAGTTGGACTCTTGGAGGATGTTGTTATGGGATCCAGGCCCTCAGCCGGATTATTTGGGTCTCTGTGTGTGGAGAGATATCCCATACTCTTTTGCATTTGACTCTGGGTAAATACAAAAATCTATAAATTATGCGTCCTGTATTAAATATGTTCCTTTATAAACTGACTGCAATAATATATTGAAATACTTCACATGAGTCAGACCAGTTAGATAAGAGAAATAAAAGAATGAAAGGAATACGGATAGGAAAGGAAGTCAAATTATCAGTACTTGTAGATAACATAATACTCTACATAGAAGACCCCCTAAATTCTACTGAAAGTCTTCTAAATTTAATAACCCAATTCAGTAACATAGCTGGTTACAAAAGTCAACACTCAAAAATAAATATCCTTCCTGAACACAAACAATGAACTCAGAGAAATTTGGTCAACCACATCTTTCACAGTAGCATCAAAAAAAAAAAAAAAAAAAAAAATTAAATACTTAAGAATTAACAAAGGAAGTAGAGCATCTATACATTGAAAATTACACTACTGGGCTGGCAACATAGCTCAGCAGACTGAGCACCTGTATGCAGGACTCAGGGTTTGATCCCTAGCATCACATACTATGCTGGCCATGCCACCTGGTGTGCAGAGCTTGCCACTGAAACTGGGTGTGGTGGTGCACTCCTGTAACCCCAGCACTGGGAAGGCTTAAAGCAGGAGGATCACTGTGAGTCCAGGCTATAAAGTGAGGCAGTGTACCAAACACACACACACACACACACACACACACACACGAAAATTACTCTGAAAAAGGAGATTGAAGAGGATATCAGAAAATGGAAATATATTCCTTGCTAATGGATAGGAAGAATCAACAGTGAAACTGGCCATAGTCCCCAAATTATTTTTACAGATTGACTGTAATCCAAATCAAAATAACATTAGCATACCTCATAGAATTAGAGAAAACAACCCTAAAATTCATTTGGAACCAGAAGAGACCTACAGTAACAAAAGCAATTTTGGGCAACAAAGGTGAGTGAAGGAGCGTAACAATCCATGACCTGAAATTACACTACAGCTACTGTGATAAAATCAGCATGGTACTAGCAGAAAAACAGATCTAAGGATCAGTAGGACAAAATAGAAGAAATAGACTCATCCCCAAACACTCAGCCACTTTATCTTTGACAAATGAGCTAAATATGTACACTGGAAGAAAGAAAGCCTGTTTAATAAATGGTGCTAAGACAAACTGGCTTTCCACATGCCGAAGACTAAAACTAGACCCATGTCTGTTACCATGCACTAAAATAAAGTCAAAATGGATCAAAGACTTAAATATTAAAACAGAAACACTAAATCTTTTGGAAGAGAAAACAGGTAAGAATATTGAAGATGGGTAAGCAGGGAATTTATGAACAAAGCAGACTACATGGGAAATACAGAGAATCAACAGATGGACTCATTAAAAAACTCAACAAGCCGGGCGTGGTGGCACAGGCCTGTAATCCCAGCACTCAGGAGGCTGAGGCAGGAGGATTGTTGTGAGTTCGAGACCAGCCTGAGCTACAAAGTGAGCTTAAGGCCAGCCTGAACTAAACAGTGAGACCCTATCTCAAAAAGACAAAAAAAAAAAAAAACTCAACAGAAGTAGAGTGAAAAGACAACCCACAAAATGGGAAAAAAATTATAGTTGTCCCTAAGAGAAAGGACTTATATCTAAAACATACAGAGTTGGAAAAAAGTCAGACCCCCAAATTCAAAGACCCATCTTAAAAAAGGCAAATAAATATGTGAAAAATATCTAATGTCATTGGTCATTTGAGAGATGCAAATTAACACTGAAATTCCATTTCTGGAAAGAATGACTATCATCAAGAAGTCAAAGGAGGGGCCGAGGAGATGGCTCAGTGGAATAAGTGCAGGGACCTGAGTTCATTCCCTGGTTCTGCCAAAAAAAATAGTAAAAGGATAGGGCCAGAGATATGGCTCAGTGGCATAAGTGCCTGCCTGGCAAGTGCAAAGTCCCAGATTCAATCCCCAGTATTCTTCCCTGACAAAAAAAAAAGAAAGAAAGAAATCAAAATATAACAAATACTGGAGAGACTGTGGGGAAGAAGGAGCCCTTCTCCACTGTTGGTGGGAGACTGGTACAGCCACTGTGGAAATCAGAGATTCCTCAAAGAACTACATTCAGACAGAGATCCAATTTGACCCAGCTATTCCCCTTCTGTGAATCTTCCCAGAAGACTTAAAAACATCATACCACGGCACTATGTGTGTACCCAGGTTTATAGCAGCAGAATTTGTAATAGCTAAATCTTAGAAACAACCCAAATGCCCAACAACCAAGGAATGGATGAAAAAATGTGGTTGATTTATACAATGGAGTGCTACTCATCCATGAAGAAGGATGCATTTGAGACTTATAGGTAAATGGGTGCAACTCAGGATCATGCTCATAAGTGAAATAAACCAGAGTCACTTGTGTGAATACACTTGTCTGTCTAGTGTGAGAAGCTGAGATAGTAAATAAGATCCAAAATGTACAATACATGTAGTTAAAAGTGATGTTCAAAAGGAAAGAGAATCTGAGATGGGGAAAGGAACAAAGAAGGGAAAAGGAAAAAAACTACATATAAGATCTAATTTCATTTTCTGAAAAGACAGATTTGTGCTAATATTGTTTGGATGACTTTTTCATGCCTGTGTGTTGTACTCTGAGTAAGTACTTCAAAGATAAAAATACACAGTGTATTAATCATTGTTATTGTATTGTTATGAAATTTTAAATTTTTTTCTCTTTAAAAATTAGAAAAAGAGAAATCCCCAAAAACTGTGAAACTAAGGGGGAGAAGCAAGATGGTGACGGGTGAATAATGAAAGCATAATATGTACCTGTACAAATTGACTGAAATGAAAACCATTAAATGGGAAAAATTAATGAGCAGACTTGTAAGAATGAGCTTTCTTGGTTTTTTTCTTTCTTTTTTTTTTTTTTTTATCTTTTGACACGGGATCTTGCCGTGTGTTCAACATACAGGGTCTGTTTACAGGGTCTCACTACACAGATGGGCCTAATAGTGATCCTCCTGTTTTCAGCCTCCCAAATACGGGGGTTACACGCGTGTACCACCACGCCCCGGCTCAGTTGCTATCTCAGTGCACCCCAGGGGCGGGGCCAGCACAGCACACAGGAGATCGAACCCTGGTCCCTGCACCTGCCCAAGCAGGCGCTTTTAGTCCACTGAGCTATCTGGCCAGCCCTTGCCATGTATTCTAAGCTGACCTTGAACTCCTGGTGATCCTCCTGCCTCAGCTTCTGAATGCTAGGATAACAGTCATGTAACACCACTGTGCCCAGTTTATATGAATAATTTTGTAAACAAAAGTTGGAAACCATCAATTTGTAATTTGAGTACAGCTGACTATAATCATATATTTTTTCATGCCAACAGTTCTGTAGAAGTACATATTACATACTTTAATCAGTACAATTGTATGAGGCTAAACATTATTATTATCTCACCAACTAACTCTTTGTCTCTTTAGGCTTATAACTCCTCACTTCTAAAATAAGGTGATGGAGGTTGTGTTAAGAGTGGGCCTCGTTCCTGTAGTCTTGGATCCAAGCCCAGAACACCCCTACAAACACAAATTAACTGTAAAATAAGGTGATTGGGCTATATGATTTTCCAAGACTAAATTTTATAAATCCCTGTACAGTAGTTAAGTGAGCTGGAACTCTATATAACAAGTAAGGTTAAGGGCCTGGCTTTGAATCAGGCTATTGGGTTTATAGTCAGTCTGTAGGTCATTTGTCGTTTTGTGCTGTTAACCAAATTACTTGACCTCTCACAACCCAAGTTTCCTTCCTGTTCAATAGGGATCACTGTACCTCTTTTGCTGTCATAAAGATTAAGTGAGATAATGTACAGAAAACAGGTACCAGGCTGAGGAGATAGCTCAGTGGTCTAAGTGCTCGCCTGGAAAGCACAGGGACCTGGGTTTGATCCCCAGTACTATGTGTCATGCTGGCTCCGGACCCCCGGGCTGCCTTGCCCACCACTGAAACCAGACGTGGTGACACATGTCTGTATACAAGTTCTGGGGAAGCTGAGACAGGAGAGTCACTGAGTCTGAGCTGTGTAGTGAGACCCTGTACCAAATGAATAAATAAACAAAAATTTTAAATTGAAAAAAAAAAAAAAAAACAGGTACCATGGATGCTGTGTAAATGCACATAACCCTTGGAGGGGTGCTCAAGAACATGCTGTCTGAGACCACAGTACTTGGGTTCAATCTCAGCTCTGCCACTTTAGATCTGTAAGACCTTGAGTAAGTTATATAGCCTTCTGGTTTCTTGGTTTCTGTATCAATATGGGGCGATCATATGACATTAGTGTCCAGTGAATTTGGGAAAGATCAAACCAGTGTAAAAAAAGTACTCTAAACAGCACCTGCCACATAGTAAACACCCAATGCCTGTGGGTTAATCTTACCACCACTTATTTGGCTATGTGTATTGCTGAGAAATACCGTAAGGCTGAAAAATGGCATCTTGCTCTTGTCGTATCCTTAATTGAAACCGGAGGCTTCTGGAAATCCTGCAGTTTGAATAATCCAAGAGCCCAGGCAGCAGAGCATCCAATTACAGATGCTTCACAGCTGCAGCTGGGGAGGAAGGTGAGACCTCAGCACTGTCTAACGGGGTTATGGTCTTATTATGGAGAAAGCTCTGCTTTGTATGCAGCTGCCTTGTCTTCATTTGGCTGCATAATTGTGCCTTTTTGTCTTATTTTAAAGCGTCTTGAGGAATCTGGATCCCACTCCCGCTGACAGCCGTGAAAGCCGCAGCGTGTCGCATCTCTAATGAGCCTCCAGGATGCTCTTAGAGCCCCACTGAGGCAGCCGGGCAGGGAGCAGGTTCACAGGCCTGGCTGGCGTCCACTGGCTCCCCTTGATCATAGGCCACTGTACCAGGCTTTATTGTGGGAACCCTCTTTGGGGCCCCTGTGCCTGTCCTTATTGTCTCTGAAGGACAGAGACTTGTTTCCTGAATGCTTAGCTTATCAGTAACCTTTGTGGGCTGGCAGTGTGAGGCAGAAATTAATTATTCATATCGGTGGGGCTGTTGTTTACTGAGGCATCCATCCCTCTGGCCACCAGACCCTGAATCCCCAGAGGCCTTTGGACAAGCGGAAGGCAGCTGCTCTTGGGGTGTGTGTATTCTTTGAGCTGCAGAGACTTAGGACAATTTGAGTCATTTTGGAATCTGGAAATTTTACATAAAAATCTACATTTCTGGATTTTCCTGAAACTTGGGAATATGGAGTTTCTACATAGTAGAGCTCAGTGACATCCCCTTGGACTGTGTGCCCTTTCTCCGGTTGCTAAACTCTGCCCCTTTTATCTACTTGCACTGGTAGTGAAGAAGGGAGCAGGGCTGGAGCTGGGCTGCCTGGCTAAGGGCTCTCTTTGTCTCTTTCTAGCTGTGCAATCCCTTTGGGCCTCACTTTCCTCCTCTGCAAAAAAATAAAGAAATAAAAAAGAGAGGCTTTTTTGTTTTACAGAACTGAGGCTTGAATCCAGGTGTACTCTACCATTGAGCCACACCTCCAGACTTTTTCAAATTTGGAGGCAGGTTATTGCTAGTTTGCCCAAGCTGGCCTCACATGTTATTTTATTTATTTTTGAGACAGGATCTTGCTATGTAGTTCAGGCTGGCCTTGAACTTGAGCTGATCCTCCCAACTCAGCTTCTCAGTGCCAGGATAACAGGTGTGCGCCACTATGCCTGGGTTGGCCTCAAATCTGTAATCCTTCTGCCTCGGCTTTCTCAATACCTGGGATTACAGGAGTGAAAACCACTGCACCTTGCGCAAAATGGGGTTTACAATAGATAGTTTATTTAACTTACAAATTTGTGATAACTAAATTAGTTTATATAAGTGCTCGGCCTGGCACAGAGTGAGTGCTGTTTATCTACTAGTGGTGTTGCACTGCCTGCCTGGTCTCGAGGCACCGGAGATTATAATCCTTGTGTTAATAGAGTTTCCCGTGGAAGTAAAGATACATTCTTTCCTGGTGTGCCTCTGAATTCACTCACAAGCTTTTTCTCCCTCCTGTCAGCATCTTGGAATGTAGCAGTTATTAGAGTAGCACTAGCCATGGTAACCGGCCCACTCCAGCAGTTTCAGGGACTAATCCGGGGTATTTCTTTCCGGTTCACGCAGCAGTCAATGAGGGTGTGCCTGCCTGCCTGCTGGCAGATTGTTCCGCTCCGCTCCTCACTCAGAGCCAGGGCTCCTGCACTCTCTTGGAAGGCTCCTCTTCCAGGTCTTGGTTCTCAGCTTCCAGAGGGCAATCGGGGCAGCAAGAGAGTGCAGACACACTTGTTCCTAAGCTCCCTCAGCGCACATGGGGTACCTGTTTCTTCTGCTCATGTTCCGTGGCCAAGGACCAGTCCCAAATCCCCTGGGATGCAGGAGTCCCTCTGGCAAGAGTGTTCTGGGCTGGGCAACCACTCCCAGCACTCAGCTCTATTGGGGGAAGGGCCTGGGACAGGAATCTGGGGTGGACCTTCAGTTGCTTTGCAGCATAGTTATTAAATGAACCCCAGATATCCCTAATGTCTCTTTCCCTCCCTTCCTTCCTGTGAGCCTTTTTTTCCTTCCCTCTTTCCTCTTCCCGCCTTCCCTAAATACTATTTGAGGGCTGGAGATGTGGTTCAGTGACTTTTTTTTTTTTTTTTGGAGACAGGGTAGTTAAGGTTGTGTAGGTTGTGTGTTAAGATTGGCCTCAAACTTGAGGTGATCCTCCTGCCTCAGCCTCCCAGGTTCTGGAATTACAGCCATGTGCCACCATGCCCAGCATAGAGCATGGTAGACTGCTTGCCTGACATGTTTGAGAGCCTGGGTTCGATTCTTAGTACTGCATTAAAAAAAACCCCAAATATATATATATATATATAATGTATATGTAATATTTATATATATTTACATTTATGTATTATTTTCTTTTCATATTAAATTTTTAAATATTTATTTATTTATTATATTTGAGACAGGGTTTTCTCTTAAGTTGCCCACACTGGCCCTGACCAGCCTCAGCCCCCCTGGTAGTGGGAATTATAGGTATGTCCACCATCCCTAGCCAGGAACTGTTTTCTGGTTATTTTTAGCCTATGAAATTTTGTGAAGGGTGACTGCCTTGTTTTTATTTGTTTGGGCTATTAGGCATGAAGAGAGAAAAAAATTACTTTGACTTTCATGTTTCAAATTGTTACATACCATAAAAGCATTGCTTTACCACATAAAAATTTGATTTAGGCAATATTATTGAATTATTATTTTGTTTTTTTAGAGAGAGAGAAATAAAACATAGCCACCGTGCTTATGTAAATTGAAATAGCTACCATATTAGGAAGAAAGGCATTTACAACCACAACTTCTTTAACCAAATTTTGAGGGTTTTTTTTTGGGGGGGGCAGTGTTGAAGATCGAAACCTCATGCCTACTAGGCAAGCACTCTGCAACTGAGCTACATCCCAAGCCCTTTTTATTTTGTGACGGGCTTCTACTAGTTGCCTAAATTAATTGCCTCCTAGCCCTTTCTTCTTCTTCCTTTTTTTTTTTTTATTATAATTTTATTTTGAAGAGTGGAAACAAAAGCAAGAAAACAAAAACACAAACAGGGTAATGCAACAATACATATGTTACAGATTTCCTTTTTTCTTCTTTTATTATTTATTTAATTTTGGCACTGGGGATTGAACTCAGGACCTTGTGCTTGCCAGGCAGGTGCTTATACCACTGAGCTATCTTCCCCAGCTTTCTTTTATTTTTTATTTTTTATTTTTTTTTGTCTTTTTGAGACAGGGTCTCACTATGCAGTTCAGGCTGGCCTTAAGCTCACTTTGTAGCTCAGGCTGGTTTCAAACTCACAACAATCCTCCTGCCTCAGCCTCCCGAGTGCTGGGATTACAGGCATGCGCCACCACGCCCGGCTCCCAGCTTTCTTTTAAATAGTTATTGAGTTAATGATAGACATTTAGCACTTGACTTTGGGGTTTTGTTTTTTTTTTTTTTTTC
>PVKA01056153.1:0-10029 GCA_004027165.1 Ctenomys sociabilis
AAGTGATATTGCTATCCTTTCATTTAATTTAGTGCAAATTAACCTATAAGTTCCATGCAGGAAAGACTGCAAAGGGCTCTCATGGAACTTATTAATATACACCTAAAATCTAAAAGAAATGGCAAAGACAAAACCTAGTCTAAAATTTTTATTTGAAGCACTATTCTTACCATATACCATTAATTACGAATATGTAGTTATCAAAGCAGTTTCACAGTGGCATAAAAAGAAATCAGTTAATAATAAACTGTGTAAATAGGATCACCTCTAAACAAAAGCAGCCACCACAGTGGCATTGTAACTATCCTAAAGAAAGACTGGCAGGCTATAACAAGTGTTCAGAAAATATGTAAGAAATAATAATGGATCTTTATCTGATACCACACACAACATATATATGTAACTATATTAAATCACTAAATAGGGATAGCAATGCTGTTGAAGAAAACATAGAATGTCTCACAATGAAGTAAGAAGTCATAAATGCACAAACAGGATATGCAAGAAAGGAAAACTCCAACAAATTTGAGCATGCACAATTTAAACTTCTTTGTAGGAAACACACACACACACACTGAGTCAACAAAGTGAAAATCCTGGGAAGATGTTTCTTCAGTAATAAAAACTTGCTTTCAAAAGAGAAACACAACAAAAAAGAAATAAGTGAACTGTCTAAGAATGGGCAAAAGATATGAGTGTGCAATTTATTTGAATGCCCAAGACACATTAAAAATAATGTTTGACATTACCAGTAATTAGTGACATCTAGGGTAGGAATATGTGAGGTAGGAGATATAAGCCAAGAAAGAAGGAAATTTATGATGGAAAATAATATACTGCAAATTTCAGAAGCACTGGAGAACCTCCCAAGTAGAGTAAATGTTAATATAGTAAAGGCAAAGTTATCATAGTTTATATGGCCAGATTTATTCTTTCCTGTAGGCCAGTAAGGACTAGAGAAACTCAGTTTAATCTTTGGAGTTCATAAGTGAAAATCAAAATTAAAAAATAATAATAATTAGCATCCTTTTTAAAATAAAGTATATACTTTAGCAGTGATTGATAAATCTTTCATAATGTCCAGTCCTACTGACGAAATCCAAACAGAAATTACTTTGGTTAAGTACCACAATGTAATAAAAAGTCAGCTCAGTACATTTCCTATTTGGCTATATAAAATTAATATTTCTCCAACATTCATATGCAATCCCATAATCACATTTTCATCATGTTTTGTGCATTAGTAAATTGAGAACTATTTCTTTGAAGTTTTGTTTTTATCTCCTTCAGGTAGAATTTAAAATTGCATAAAATCGGTTAAATTAAAAAAGTATTTTAAAGCATTTGTAGGTCTGAGGATAACACAGTAGTAGATGCATACTTGACCTGCTCAAAGCCAAAGACCTGCATTTATCACCACTCTTACAAAACAATAAATAAATAAATAAATAATTCAGTAAGCATTGCTATGAGGCACAAGGTAATACATTCAGAAATATTTGGGGCCTTCATGACCCAAAAAAGACACTGATTTAAGAAGCATGGAACTAGGGCTGGCGGTATAGCTCAGCGGACTAAGCGCTTACTTAGGTAAGCATAGGGACCAGGGTTCGATCCCTGGTGCCGCATGACACGGTGCATGCGCTGAGCTGGCACGCACCTGTAATCCCAGCACTAGGGAGGCAGGAAGCAGGAGGGTCACTGTGAATGTGGGCTACATGGTGAGACCCTGTACAAAAAAATCTAACCAAGAAGCATGGAACTGTACAATATACCAACACTGGATAGCTCTTTACAGTGTACAGAGAAAATGCTCTTGCATGGAGCTATAACATGATGATAAGGAGAAACAGCTAGGCAGCAAATTTATTTATCCCCGACACAGGGGGGCTTTTCCACCACCATGTATACATACCCAGCATGATGCATAACCTCTCAGCTATTAAAGGTTAAGTTAGGGATTCAGAGTGGGATGCCCTACCTAGGGCTACACAGCTAGGAAGAGGCAATAAAAAAGGCTGAAGTCAGTGCTTCTGAACCAGCTCCTTTGTGCCTTCTTTTGCCAACTGACTTATCTCTTTGATTCAGAAAATTCCAGTAACACCTTTTAAAAAGAAAAACAAATTATCATTGGCTATGATTTGGAATGCATCCACTTCCTAAATAACCAAACTTCTTTATAATTTTAATGATATAATAACAAGCAATTATTTTTATTTGTCAAAAGTATTAACTTCTCTTCAATTATAATATACTACTGCTTATTTCCTTACACTAAAGGTTTCCATTTCGTTCTAAACTCAATCTTATTTGTGTATATTTTATAAAAGAGTACATGATTCTATTGTTCTCTACTAATACACACTGTTTCCTTTGCTTTCCTTCATGGAACTTATGTATATAACAGTATGTTATGTATTACCTGTGCTGTTTATTTTTTTAAATAATTTTATTGAGAAAAAATAGCAACGAGACAGTTTCAAAATCAATTAGTAGCACAGTTTCAATAACTAATACATTGCATATTGTTGTCTTAGTGCTTATTCATTGTACAAGATGCAGACATGATATCCTGTCCACAAACACTATTAGAACAAATCTTTCTATTTGTTGAACTAAGAGAATGTAGCTGTATATCTATCCTACCTATTTTGAATGTACAGATACAAAATGGTCCTTCATTTGTATCCCCTTTTCTTGTTTAGTTTTGTCAGAGATGTGCTATTTATTTTTTGACAGTCACAACTCATGGAATGGAGTTCCGTGAGGGCCAGGACTCTGTTAGGTATTTCTCCTTCCCCTCTAACCTCCTAAAACAGTCTGTGCCACACAACAGGTATGCAATGAACATGTGCTAAATAAATATTTATTGAATGAACTTTCTGGGCTTCCTTATTGAAAATAGCCCTGGGCATATGAGCATCTCCACTGTTTAGATCCTACTGGATCCATTTGGTTTGATTAATCAAGAGCCAGAGTTCTTAGGAAACAGAAGACAGTGACTAAGATCTCTGGTGCTCCTCTGCCTATAGGTGCACCAAGTTAAAGAGCTATTCATTTACCCTATGAAAACTAAAGAAGCCAGGTGGGAGACCACAGTACAGCAAGAGACAATAGTCCCTGGTTTTAGAATAGTAAGAAAACAAACCTTGAAAAAGGCAGGAAGCAGAGTTCTCTGTATCAGCTCTACTCCAACAGCTCTGAGTAGTATGAAAACAGACATATCTTGCTGGGGGGAGGGGTGGCAGATTAAGTCCAAGGCTTAGTCTCATAAAGGATCCACCATGATAAAATGCATTGCTTGGCAGAGCCCCGTGTGTCTCTTCTCCAATGTAAAGTGAGTCCCCAAAACTATACTCGTCAGCCCACTGACTTCCTTTACCACTTCTCCCAGCCAGAACCCTGAAAGTGTGGAGCAAGAGTACACCCACTGAGGAGCAGAACACAAAAGCTAGTATTCAGATTTCCTTGAATCACAGAACAACCCTTCTGGTGTGGGACTGGGCACCAGTAAAAATGCAAAGGACACAAGAGACAAAGCCACCAGACCTGGTCAGGCATCAGACAGTTAGTTCCATGTCTCTGGGACACTCAAGTTAGGCTGACATCACTGTTAGCCTTGGAGTGGACCAGGGTGACATCATTACTCTTCCCCGATGACTGTGCAGGTCCCTGTGGTTGTGAGACTCAGAAGTGACCCAGTTTAGTGTCATCTTTTTGATTAAGGAATTGTTTCCACCACAGGTCCTGCACCTCAGGGAGCCCAGGTATTTCTAGGTCAGTGCTCAATGATGTAGCCTCCAGACCTGTCCTAGAACCAGTAAGACATGCTTTAGAAGAACGCTGATGAACCTTTTAGAGCTTCCAGTGACACAAACAATCCGCTCAGTATGCCTGCCATAGGGTCACCACAGAGCTGTCTCAGAACATCAAAAGTGTGTTCTGGCTCTGCCAGTGGCTGGTGTGACATGGGCCTGGGCACATCAGGTTACCTGACTTTGCCAGAGAAGGAATGCAGAGAAACAAAAGAAGACCAAGCTAGCCCTCTAGCCCCTCCAATGTCCAGTGTAAGGGACAAAGATTGATCAGACAACAAAGGCTTCCAGTCCAGATAGAGAAGCAGACTACAAGAAAAAGTAGTGTTCTAGAAGCAAGGAAGAGAGAATTCTTTTTAAAATTAGCTTACTAGTACATTTTAGATATCAGTACTGAAAAGGTTCACCATAGAGAAATTTATAACTGTACACGATGTACCTTGTTCTTCCCACATTCCCCTACCTTCTTCCCTTCAAATCCTTTTCCCAGCCCCACATACAAAGCTTTGTCTCCATATTTTCCTTCCTTTCTCTTTTTTTTTCTTTTCCCTTCTTTCTTTTCCCCTGACCTCTTTCTTGTTCCCATCCCCACTTGAGTATTTGCCTCCTCTTTAACAATGCCTATTATGCATTTCGGGCTGCATTTACACTTTCAGTTTCTCACACCAGACAAATAATGTGGTATTCACACAAATGTGTCTGATTTATTTCACTTAAGAGTATGGCCTCAAGGTGCACCCATTTTCCTAGAAATGTCTCAAGAGTATCCTTCTTTATGAAGAGCAGCACTGCATTGCATATATATTAAACAAAGACACATCTTCCTTACCCACTCACCAGTTGATGGGCACTTGGGCTGCTTCTAAGATTTGACTGTTCAAGCTGAGCTTCTAGAAACACAGCTGTGCATATGTCACTGTGGAATGGTGGGTTTAATTCTTTGGGAAAGATATCCAGGAAGGCAATGAAAATTCCAGTCGTAGTTTTGTTTTTTAAATCTCCACACTGATTTCCACAGAGGTAGCAGCAACACTGGAGAAGGGTTCCTTTATTCCCACAACCCCACCAGCATTTGTTATTAGTTGATTTTTTGATCATAGTTATCCTGTCTGGGGCGAGATGTGATCTCAGTGTTGCTTTAGTGTGCAATTCTCTAATGACCAGAAATGTTGAATATGTTTTCATATATTTATTTGCTCTTTACATTTCTTCCTCCAAAAAGCATATGATCATCTCAGACATTTTTGGACTGGATCTTTAAATATGGGAGGCCTAATTTTTTTTTGCCTTCTTTATATATTCACCACAGTAATACTTTGAGGAAGCTGGCAAACATTTGTCCCACATTGAGGACCATCTATTCACTGTATTAGCAGTTTCTCTTGTTGTACAAAAGCTTTCTAAAAGGATGAGATCCAAGATGTTGATTCTTTGCAAAGCTCCTGTGTGATTATGGCTTTATTCTTTAGTCTCTTCGTGTATCGATGTCTTCAATAGTTTTGTACATCTAACTTCCAGCAGATTTAATGTTTCTGTTTAATATTTAGATGTTTGATCCATTTCAACTTTAGTTTAGTGCATGGTGAAAGATCTGTGCCCAACTATAACCTTAGGTATATGCAAAGCCAGTTTTTCCAGCACCACTTGTCAAAGAGGTTTTCTTTCATCTAGTGAACGTGTTTGGCACCCTTGTCAAAGATAAGATGGCTGAAGTATGTATGAAGTTATTTCTGCACCTTTTCATCTATTCCATTTATCCTCGGGTTTATTTTTTGTTCATTTTTTAGTTGTTTAGTTTTTTTGCCAGTATCACACTGTTTTATCACAGTAGCTTCATAGTATAATTTCAAATCAGGGATTATAACTTTAGGTTTCTTTTCTCTAATACTGTGAGTATGCTATTAGAATTTTGATTGAATTTCAGTAAATCAGTATAACAATTTAGGAACTATGGCCATTTTCACTATATTGGCTCTTCTTGACCAAAAACAAGGGATTTCTTTCCATTTTCTCATATCTTTTTCAATCTCCTTTTTCCAAGTACTGCAGTTTTCAATTTAGAGGTCATTTACTTCTTTCATTAGATTAATTCATAGGTACTTCATTTTTGGATGCTATTATGAAAGGTGTTTTTTCCATAACTTCTCTCAGTAAGTTTTTTATTTGTGTAAAGGAAGGCTAATAATTTTGGAGAGTTGACTTTGTATATAGCTATGCTATTGAATTTGCCTATTAAATCTAGCAGTGGAGGTTTAGGGTCTTCTATGTAAAGTACATGTCATTCACAATTCATGATAATTTAACTACTTCCTTTCCTATTATTACCCTTTTTATCTCTTTCTTTTGTTTAATTGCTCTGGCTAAAGTTTCCAGGACCATGCTGAATAAAAGTGGAGAGGCTGGGGAGATGTCTCAGTGGAATAAGCGTTTCCCTGGGAAGCACAAGGGCCTGAGTTCAATTCTCGGTTCCAACACAAAAGAAAGAAAGAAAGAAAGAAAGAAAGGAAGGAAGGAAGGAAGGAAGGAAGGAAGGAAGGAAGGAAGGAAGGAAGGAAGGAAGGAAGGAAGGAGACAGTGGGAATCCTTGTCCTGTTCCTTATTTTAAAGTAAATGCTTTTAGGTTTTGTCCATTTAGTATGATGTTGCAGTTGAGGGAATACAACCAGATAGGCAGGATTCAAACTTTGCCCCTCCCATTTACTATCTGTATGATCCATGGTAAATTACAATAATGTGCCCATGTCCTTGACTATAAAAATAGGAACAATATTATCATCTCCATTAAAAGACTACTGTTAGGCAATTTCATGTGCGTCAAGAATTCAGAGCCGTATGTGGAGTAATCATTCAAAGTGAGCCATTGCTACAGTATAAAAAGTGCTAAGGGAAGATATAAAGTCATGACATTTTGTAACAGGTAAGTTTTACCTGGAAAGGGAGGCGGTAACTGGTATTTCAGATTGACAAAAGAAGGCATATGGATATCTTTCTAAAACTGTATTTTAGGATTGGGGAGATTGCTTAATGGTCTAAGCGTCTGCCTGGCAAGTGCAGGGACCAGGATTCAATCCCTGACAACACATAGCACGCCGGCCCCACTCTGGGTGTGCTGTGCTGGCTACCAAAACCAAGTATGCTCCTGTAATTACAGCACTGAGGAGGCTGAAACAGGAGGATCTCTATGGGTCCAAGGTGCATCGTGAGACCCTGTACCAAATACAAAATGACAACAACAACAATAATAAAAAGTAACAGTGCTGGGCTGGGCGGGCACGGGTGGGAGAAAAAAATAAATAAAAATAAAAAGTAACAGTGCTTTGAAAGAACATGAGAAAAAGTAAAGTAGAGGACTGGAAAGGCTTTCATGGGCAGCAGGAAGATGATAAAGAAATGGCAGAGGGCTGGTGAGATACCTCAGTGGCCCAAAGCGCCTGCTTAGGCAAGCTTAGGCAGCTGCAGGGGACCAAGATTTGATCTAGGCACCACATGCCACGCCAGCCCCACCCTCAGGGCAGGCTCAGCCTGCCATGAAAAGAAAAAGAAAAGCAAAAAAATGGCAGCATCTTGAAATCACACCAGTGCAACTGCTTGGGCTAGAACAGAGGCTTTGTGGGAAGCTCGGAGTCCAGCAGGGAGGCCTGAACTGTGTGTGTGTGTGTGTGGCAGGGGCAAGTGAAAAACCACAAGTGCCACACAGTCTTAGATCAGGACCCTGGGTTACTCTACAAGAGGAGCTGTGGCACAAAGGCCAGTCCTGCAAGGAAGTGAAGCTTAAGGGAAATAAATTCAGCTCAGAGACACCAAGGGACAGGGCTAAAGTGGCAACAAAAGAGAAATAAACACCTCCTTGCAAAACCAATATGCATTTGCTCATGTTCAAGTTCTCAGAGGAAAGAACAGCTTGGCTTGGTCCTCAACGTTCCTTTCCCGTGGAGAAATCAGCCAGTCTCTTCTCTCTAACCACACTCCTCCACAGCACTGAGTTCCTCAGCCCTGGGGGAGCAACAGACACTGCCTGAGCTTTCTCTTCAGAGAGCTTAAACTAGCAGGGAAGCCAGAGTAGAGCTGAATAACCTGGGGTGACTTTTAAAGTTACTAGATTGGAGCTGCAGCATCTCATCTCTTTATCACTGAATCAACAATGATACTCTTCTCTCTTAATTTGATGCTTTAGATCCTGAGAATACAAAAGTAAATAAGACAAGGTCCCCAGAGTTAAGCAGTTATGTCAAAGTATGGAAACAAAAATGCAAGTTAATAATCACGTTAGTGCATTCTGATTACAACTCTACTGTAAGTGTGACACAGAGGCTTCAGGAGCTGAGGAGCATCCAGCTAGGCATGAGCAATCAGCCAGGAGCTGCAGGGCCTCTGGGCTCCTGCTGCTGCATCCCCACACTCCTGTCAGCACCAATAGCGTCATATCAACTAAGACTGTCTGATCAGAAGTTTCGCTACCCCTTTCCTGCATTACCTTGTCTAAATGCACCACTGGCCAGCATCTGATACGCCATCTATTCTATGTGTTTGTTGTTTTTGTTGTTGTGTTAGTTTGGTTTTTGATTTGTTTTTGTTTTTTTATTCTAGGGAAGGGTCTACAGGATTTTCAGGGTCTCACTATTATATCAGATTCATAATGATCCAACTGTTTACAGCCTCCCAAGAGCTGGGATTGCAGGTGTGCACCACCATGCCCAGTCTCAATTGCCATCTCAGCGTGCCCCAGGGGTAGGACCAGCACATAAAGTAGACATCAAGCAGACAAATAAAATTGCAAAAGCTTGTAACAGACGTATGTAAAAAGTAAACAAAGTTCCTATGCAGAAACACAAAGGTAATCTATTTCAGATAGGTGACCTTTCAATAAAAATGACATCCTAAGGAAAATGTTAATGCCTAAGCTAGAATGGACTATGACAAAAGCTGGAAGAAGCAGTGAAGCAGCAAAAGTCCCCCCAAATAAGCAAGGCTTTGGAGAATTCTAGGGAATTAAGAGTGAAACTGTAGGACTGATGTAGAGGGAATAAGGGAGATGAGGGCATAAAATGAGATTGGAAAGTAGGTGGAAGCCAGGTCCTGAGGACCTGGTACACCACGGCCAGGTGCAAGGTTTTTATTTGAAAGGTAATGAAAAGGCATCATTTTTTATTTTTTATTTTAGGACAGGGTGTACAAGGTCTCACTGCATAGATCAGGCTCATAGTGGTCTGCCTGCGTACAGCCTCCGAAATGCTGGGATTACAGGCACATGCCACCATGACCAGTCTCAATTGCCATCTCAGCATACCTCAGGGATGGGGCCTGCATGGCAAGCCCAGAGGACTGAACTCCTGGCCCCCAAGTCTGCCTAAGCAGGCACTTTAATCCACTGAGTTATTTGGCCTGCCCTTGCAGCAAATTGCTCTAAGCAAGAGAATGCACACATAAACATATAAACATATAAACATGCAGCCACATCCCACAAAACAGCCAGAAAGCTTTTATGTGGATGAATATTACATGTGTATACAAACACATGCATATATATATGCATATATGTAAAATATAAACTTTTTACATGGATATTGAAGGATGGATAAAATATTACTTTATTGACCATAAAATATAGTGACAGATTGGATAAGGGAGGTCAGAGCACAGATTATGAAAAGCTGATGGTTTTGATGCATATATAGAAGGTGATATCAGGATTTATTGACAAATTGGAAGGTAAAGAAGTCATAAAATAGAGTTCTTAATTTTCTAAGTAAAATATGAGACCGTGTGTTATGTGGTGAACACTGGGAAGTACTATATTTAGGGACTGAACCAGATTTAAGGCAGAAAATCAAATGTTCCAGTTTGGAGAAGTTTTAGTTTGACATGTCTTTACTGTATCTAAGTGCTTAACCTAAATCAGCACAAATGTGGAGATCAGAGAAAATATCTGAACTATACATATAAGTTTGAAAATCATTGGCATATGTTTAAAGTCACGGAATAAGATGAGGCCAGCTTAAGAGAGGGAACATGTAGCTAAAGAACAGAGCAAAAATCAGGATAGAGCCCTTCAGAATTCCAATGCTTTGAAGATGGGAGAAGAGGGAGAGATGGAAACAAGAATAGTGAAAACAGGTGGTAAGATAGGAGGGACTCTCAAGAAACTGACTGTGTCCCTGAGGACTCTCAAGAAACTCATTGTTTCACTAGAGCTGGGAAGAGGAAACGCTTCTGG
>PVKA01056154.1:0-10041 GCA_004027165.1 Ctenomys sociabilis
TTTTTTTTTTGGGAGAACCGGAGATTGAATTCAAGCCCTTGCACTTGCCAGGGAAGCGCTTATTCCACTGAGCCATCTCCCCGGCCCTCGGTCCAAGTTTCAATCAGCAAATGACCTAAGTCATCCCTAGACGTTTCAAGTTAACACATTAAATCCCAAATCCCAATAAGTGCATTTATGTCAATAAATTTGGCCTGTTCAAATGTTATGTCCTTCCTCACTAGTATGAGTTCTGGCAAACTTAAATTGGCACAAGCTTACCCGCCTTTCAGTTGGCAGGCCCTAGGTCAGTCCCGTATTCAGCAACCCCCAGTGTGTGCAGGACTCACCTCTAGCTGTGCAGGGCTAGAGGTCATCCCACGTATGTGGCAGTGATAGCGGAGGCGGGTCTTAGAAGCAGTAGGCGTCTCCTTCCGGCGCAGCTACCTCGCGGGAAAGTAATACAGAGTCCTCAGGCTGGGCGGCTGGTAGCCTTAGAAGAGAAGGGCCCTTTGTGCTGGCAGGAGAAGCTCACCAAATCGTCAGGTCCTTTTCGATGTCTCTGTTCCCAGTTCTCAGGTTTCTATACAGTTCCCAAATCATGTTTTTCACATAAGAATTCTGGCAAGCTTTCCTGGCAAGCACAAGGGCCTGAGTTCAATCCCCGGTTCCGAAAAAAAAAAAAAAATCAAAACAAAACAAAGCACCACAGAGGTCCAGCATATACCAGGTGCTCCCAAGTATTGGCAAAGGAGGACCAGATTCCTTGAAAAACTCTGGAATGCTAACTTGCCAAGGAGGATGGTGGGCGGTGCCAAAGCTGAAGTGGCTCTGACTTGACGGACTACACAACAGGGTCAGAGGTCAAGTGGCAGTGCTTAAATTCCAGGTACACAGGTGGGACTTTCGTTGCTTGAGGCAACAGAGCCAGGGACATAAGCAAATGATTTCACTCATCGCAATCTAGAGGTAGTTAAATTAGATAGGATTTAAATCTTAAGTGGATTATGTTTGTAAGTAAGTAAATCCCCTTGATTCTGGTGAGCAGCCCCATGTAAATGACACAGCCTGGGAGTGAAGGCCTCGTTAGGCTCAGTCCCTCAATTTAAGCCAGTTCCTAGGCCTGGAGCCTTGAATGATGGGAGCGCCATGTCTTCTTCAGGAAAAATCCTGTGATGTTGTTACAAGTATGTGATTTTCTCTTAAGCTTTCTACAGAGAGAGATCCATGGCCTTTTACCGGATGACAGGACACTGGAGAAAAGGAAAGATACTGATGCATGAGGGACGCGTGTGCAGTGGCCCTGACTCAAGGGTGACACTGTTGGACTCTGAACATCAAGCTTCACAATTCAGAGTGGGGGGCAGTCTAAGAAAATGAAGTTTAAAGTCATAGTGACTTCAGTGGCTTCGTGTACATTTTACAGTGAGTTTGTGAATCTTTCTGATGAATGTTCCAATTTTTATTTTTATTTATTTATTTATTTATTTATTTATTTATTTATTTTTTTGTCTTTTTGAGACAGGGTCTCACTATGCAGTTCAGGCTGGCCTTAAGCTCACTTTGTAGCTCAGGCTGGTCTCGAACTTACAGTAATCCTCCTGTCTCAGCCTCCCAAGTGCTGGGATTACAGGCCTGCGCCACCATGCCCGGCTCCAATTTTTATTTTTAATTTTAACTTTTTATATTTTAGTAAGGGCCTACAGGGTCTACAGTGTCTCACTACATGGACTTGGACTCGTAGTGATTCTCCTGTATTCAGCCTCCCGAAGAGCTGGGATTACAGGTGTGCATCGCCAAGCCCAGCCTCAGTCTGTGTCTAAGCACCCGGGGGGCGGGGCTGGCACAGCACGCCATCGAGGATGGAACTCTGGTCCCTGCATCTGCCTAAACAGGCACTTTATTTTATTTTTTAATGTATTTAGTACAGGATCTTACAGGGTCTCATTACACAGATCAGACTCGTAGTGATCCACCTATTTTCAGCCTCCAAGCACTGGAGTTACAAGCATGTGCCACTACGCCCAGTCTCAGGTGTCCCCATCAGCATGCCCTCTGGGTGGGGCTGGCACAGAATGCCGGGGATCGAACCCTGGTCCCTGTGCCTCTGTAATCTGCTGAGCTATTTGGTCAGCCCTATTTTATTTTTTAAATTTTTATTTTTTTGATACAGGGTCTTGCTGTGCACCTCAGACTCACAGTGATCCTCCTGTATCAGCCCCCCCCCGCTAGTGCTGGGATTACAGGCGTGTACCACCAGGTCCAGTTTCAGGGCTGGCTTTCTGGGCCAGCATGGCAGGCAGTACTGGGGATCGAACTCTGGACCTTGTAGTTGCCAGGCAGGTGCTTAGCCATCTCCCCAATCCTTTTTCCATTTTTTTTTCGGAACTGGGAATTCAACTCAGGCCCTTGCGCTTGCCAGGGAAGCGCTTATTCTACTGAGCCATCTCCCCAGCAACCTCCCCCCCTTTTATGTATTTGGTTGTTGCAGGGTCTCACTATGCAGCTCGGACTCACGGTGATCCTCCTGCTTTCAGCCTCCCCAGTGCTGAGATTGCAGGCATGTGCCATTACGCCCTAACTCTGGCCTGCTCAGCCCAACCTGGAGGCAGGGCTGGCTCAAAATGTGGTGCCAGGGATTGAACTGCAGTCCTTGCGCTTGCCTGAGCTTGCCTGAGCAGGCATGTTAGTCTGCTAAGCTATCTCACCGGCCCCATGTCCTGATTCTTTTTTTTTTTTGCGGAACCAGGGATTGAACTCAGGCCCTTGCGCTTGCCAGGGAAGTGCTTATTCCACTGAGCCATGTCCTCTAAAGGAAACAAACACTCCTTCTTCATTTCCCCCTTCCTTTCATTTTCCTGTTCTAGTACTCTGGTGACAATCCTGCCAGTGGTGGGTCTTCCACACCCCAAACTACACTGAGTCAGCTCAGTTGGGTGTTTTTTTTTACTCAAATTGACACAATTAATCAACCATCATAATTGGGTCAATGTCTTTAGCAGCTATGAGTAAAGCTATTATGAACATCCATGTACAGGGTTTTTGGTAGACATGTTTTCAATTCCTTTGTTAATAGCAAGGAGCACAATTATTGGAGCATATGGTAAGAATATGTTCAGTTGTAAGAAAACACCAGTCTGCCCTGCAATGTGTCTATATCCTTTTGCGTCAGCATCAGCAAGGAGAGTTCCTATTATGCCACATCTCTGCCAGCATTTGCTGATATCCGTGTTCTGAACTCGGTCATTCAAGTAGGTGTGCAGTGGTATCGCACTATTGTTTTAATCTGCAATGCCCCAGGACATAAGTGGAAGTGCCTCTGTAGCCCCGTTGAGAATTTTTACCATGAAATGATGCTGGAGCCTGTAAAATTCTTTTATGTAGCTGTTATGGTGTGAATGATGGTTTTCTCAAAAATTCATGTTGCAGCTGGGCGTGGTGGTTCACATGTGTAATCTCACTGTGAGCTGGAGGCCTGCCTAGCGACAAAGTGAGTTCAAGGCCAGGTAATCCCTGACTTTAAAAAAAAAAGGCAAAAAAAATAAAAAAAATTGATGCTGTTGCTATCCCAGTGTAACAGTATCAAGAGGTGTAGCCCTGGAGAAGTGACTGAGTCTGGAGCGCTCTGCCCTGATGAGTGGGCTTAGCACCTTGAGGTACAAAAGGCCTTGAGGTTGAAAGGCGAGCCTGGGTGCCTTTCCGTTCCATGTGCCACATGAGGACACAGTTCCCTCGCTGTGGAGGATGCAGTAAGAAGGCACCATCCTGGAAGCAGAGCAGAGCCCCCGCCAGCACCGGTCCTGCTGCTGCCTGACTGTGGACTCCGGGGCTGTAGAACTGTATCAAGTAAGTATCTGTTCTTTATAAATTGCCCAGTCTTAGGTATTTTTATAAAATACAAACTAAGATAGTAGTAGATATGATAGATTAGATAATTGATTTCCAAACGTTGAAACACTTGGTAAATACTTTTTTAGATATACATTTTGGATTCAATTTGTTAATATTTTGTTGAGGATTTGTTTGTCTCCTTTTGGAGACAGGGTCTTGCTATATAGTAGGCCACCCTTGAAAACCTGACACAGCCCAGGACAGCCTTGAATTTGTGATCTTTCTGCCTCAGCTACCCTACTGCTGAGATTGTAGACATGCGTTACCATGCCCAGTTTATTGAAGATTTTTATGTTTATATTCATAAGAGATACTAATCTGCAGTATTCTTGTAATATCTGATGTTGGTATTAAGGTAAGTCTGGCCTCACAGAATAAGGAAGTATAACCTCTGCTTTTATCTTATTAAAGGGAATAAAGTAGAGCTGGGGAGATGGCTCAGTGGAATAAGTGCTTCCCTGGCAAGCACAAGGGCCTGAGTTCAATCCCTGGTTCCACCAAAATAAATAAATAAATAAATAAATAAATAAATAAATAAATAAATAAATAAATAAAGGGAATAAGGAACTGGCATGATTTACTTCTTAAGTGTTCGGTAGAGCTAGGCACAGTGGTGCATGCCTGTAATCCTGGCACACTGGGAGGCGGAGGCAGGAAGATTACAAATTGGTGCTGAGCCTGGGCAATTTAGTGACTTAGTGAGACTTTGTCTCAAAAAATAAGAAAAGGGTTGGGGAAGCAGCTCAGTGCAAAGGCTTTGGGCACCATCATCAGTGTTCCAAAAAGAACAAGGAAGGAAGAGAGGAAGAAAGAGATAAGCAGAAAGCAAGCAAGTTAGTTTAGTAGAATTAACCAGAAAACCATCTGGTCCTGATGCTTTTTGTTTGATGGTTATCAATTAAGGATTATTATTATTATTATTTTTTTTTTTTGGCGGAACCAAAGATTGAACTCAGGCTCTTGCACTTGCCTGGGAAGCTCTTATTCCACTGAGCCATCTCCCTGGCCTCCAAGGATTCAGTTTTTTTTGCTGGCTATAGTCTGTTAGATCGCAGAACTACAGAAGCCCTGTCTATTTCTCTATATGTGAATTTGGCAGATTGTGCCTTTCCATTCTATTTGCTACATGAGGACCAAGGAATCAGTCCATTCCATCTAAGTCATCATGTTTGTGGGTCCATAGCTGTTTATAGTATTTCAGTGTATGTGTGATCCACAGTGATGTCCCTTCTTTAGCAAGGGGCTGGTGGGGGGTACATTCTGTAGTCCTACGATTAGGTTATAGTCTTTTACTGAGCTTGTTCTTCTGAACTGTGAGGTTCACAGATTTTTCTCCCTCCCCCCCTTCATGTGGGAGAGGGTTAGCAGGGGTTAGGTGTTTCCCTTCTCCTAGGTCAGTGAGGCTTAAACCTTCATCAGGTTAGGCGCCTATTAACTAGCTCCCTGTAAGGGCAGATCTTGTTGAAAAGTTCGAATGAGCCGGGTGTGGTGACACATGCCTGCATTTCAGCACTCTGGGAAGCTGAGGGTGGGAGGATCATAGGTTTAAGCCCAGCATGGGCAACTTAGCAATTTAACGAGATATTGTCTTAAAATAAAATTAAAAAACAAACAAACTGGGGGGCCAGAGAGATGGCTCAATGGAATAAGCACTTCCCTGGCAAGTGCAAGGGCCTGAGTTCAAGCCCTCGTTCCACAAAAAAAAAAAAGAAAAAAAGACTGGGGATATAGTGCAGTGTGAAGGGCCTGGGTTTAATTTGCAGATATTCACTAGTAACAACCTACTAAGCTCCAGGAGGTAAAATTCACAGAGGTGTAAGGGCCCCAAGAAAACTAGTTCCCTTAGAAGTTTTATCTCTTAAGCCGGGCATGGTGGCGCATGCCTGTAATCCCAGCACTTGGGAGGCTGAGGCAGGAGAATTGCTGTGAGTTTGAGACCAGCCCGAGCTACAAAGTGAGCTTAAGGCCAGCCTGAACTGCATAGTGAGACCCTGTGTCAAAAAAGAAAAAAAAAGAAGAAGTTTTACCTCTTAAACTTATCCACAGCAAGCCTCAAATAATTCATCAATGAACACTTCAGGTTGCTCTCAGTTATTCTTCTCTCTTTGCTGAGACAAATATCCGACACTCAAAATGAAGGAAAGGTTTATTTGGCTCACAGTTACTGGAGGTTTCAGTCCATACCCAGCTGGCACCAAAGCAGCCTGGCACATGGCTGAGTGGCAGCAGCAAAGAGCAGAGAGCAAAGGAGTGGCAGAGCTCAGGCAGCTAGTTGGCCTCTCTGCCCTCCTTCCATTGTAATGCAGAGTATTTGTTCCAGGGCACTCACACCCATGATCCCAGCACTGGATCAAGAATCAGTCATGAGCTCCAGAAGCTGCCCCATGACTGCATGAGGCTTGAGGGACTCCTAGACACACACCATAGCAGTTGCCTACACAGTTGACCACTTTCACTCTGGTAAACTGTGATTCTCTGGATCTGTCTACAGTATCTATAGTTTCAGGGCCAGCAGTTGCCCTGGGACCTCATTTCTCACATGGATGAGGAATAGTTGTTGATTTTTTTCTTTTTGTCGAGCTTTTAACTTGTGGTTAGGGTAGAATGGTGATGACTTCTAAGCTGCTTTCATGCAGAACACTAAGCCAGAAGTTTTCCTAAAGCCCCTGAAGGACAGGGGCTGAGAGCTTCTGGCTTGTGAGACATGGAGGTGCAGGGTGGGCAGTGCCCAGAGGGCAGGGGCATTCCACGGTTCTTCCCACTTACCTCGGCCTCTGCATCTCCTCTGTCTGGCTGCTCTTTGGTTGTATCCTCTTATAATACGTAAATGACTTAGTAAGTCAGCTGTCTTCCCAAGTCTCATGAGCCATTCTAACAAATGATCAAACCTCATAGTGGGTTGTAGGATCCCCAGATTTATAGCTAATGGTCAGAAAGAGGCAAAAACTGGACTTGCAATTGGCATCTCAAGTGGTATGGAGCCACATGGCATGGAGCCCTTAACTAATGGAATCAAGTGCTAATTCCAAGAATATATGTCAAGGGCCAGCAAGATAGCTCAGGAGACTAAGACCTGCTCAGGCAAGTGCAGGGACAGGGCTTTGATGCCCAGCATTAGATACTGTGCCATCCAGGCCCCAGGTGTGCTGAGCCGGCCAATGAGACTGGGTGTGGCACGCTGAGCCGGCCATGTAATCCTAAGCACTAGGAAGGCTGAAAATAGGAAGATCACTACAAGTCCAGGCTGCATGGTGAGACCTTATACCAAATAATTAAAAAAAAAAAAAAAAAAAAAGAACATGTCAAATTGGATTATACTCTTGTACATTTATGGGGGAACACAGAATTGAAGAGCTGCTTGGTGTGTGTGTGTGTGTGTGTGTGTGTGTGTGTGTGCGCGCGCGCGCATAAACCATACAGTGAGAGTCAGAAGTCTTGTGAATGGTGTGAAAGCCAGGAGACAGAAAAAAAGCTATGTGCTCTATCCAGGCACATAGAGGACAAGTCCTGAATAAAAAGTGGGGCTTAAGTAAGTTAACATACCAGAGGGCCCAAATAATTAACTAATGAAATGCAAGGAGCAAAAAAGAGGTCACTAAGCAAATGGGAGTTGCCTTGGAGAAAGTAAGATGCAAACAAAGCAGCCTGCCTTCTGGATACCAGTGGCCTACCAGCACCCAGGGACGCCCAGCCATCTCTCACACTCATCTATACCAAACACCGTAGAAAAAAAACATAGGATTAAAAACAAAAAGCCAATGGATTTAAACATCTATGGGGTCCATCTCTGACAAGCAGAGAGATTTTCCTTCTATCCTGTTGAATAAACATGCTTTGGTCCACTCTGCACTGATTGCTGTGTGCTGCTTCACTGCCCTAAGAGAACCCAAGTGCTGGAGGGGGCTAGGACAGTGTGTGCGTGGGGAGAAAAGCCACTTTTAATTGTGTCTTTCTCCTTTAGCATGAGCAGGTAGGCGAGTGGGCAGAGAGCTGATTCGACATCACAGGGGGTCAGGGAGACTCCTGTGAGGCCCTCAAGCTGGTGCCTTCAGAGCGGCTTTCCTGGGACTTCCGAACTTGATTTATTATTGAAAGCCCACAGCAGTTCTTTCTGATCTTTTGTTCTTCCTGCTGTTGTTTCTAACCTCACTGTGAGGATCCTTCCCCCATGTTAAATCACTGCTCATGTTGGGATTCAGGACATAGCACCCCAACACATGCCCACAGGAAACAGGAATCTGCCAGCCAAAATCCACTTCTTTGTAATATTTGAATATATTTCATATTCTTCTAATATACTGCAGACTTGGGAGTATCTCTGAAAAGCTGACCTGTTGCAGAAGACATTTACATCTACATAAGAAATTGAGACCTGTAAAAGTTATCCGTGTTAGGAAGACAGCTGCTACAGGTGGCTTCGATTACCTGAGAGTCTTTCATTTGCATGAGGACAATCCTCACTCCCATAACTTATCCCATCCCACCCCAGGGCCCCTCAGCCCCCATTCCTTTCTGTAGCTCAGGATGCCATATAAATTTCTTCTTCTTTCTTTTTTGTATTTTATGAAGGGTCTACAGGACCCCACTACTAGATCGGACTCGTAGTGATCCTCCTGTTTACAGCCTCCCAAGTGCTGAGATTACAGGTGCGCGCCACCATGCCTGGCCTCATTTGCGGTCTCAGTGCGCCATGGGAGTGGGGCTGGCATGGCAGGCCGGGGGATTAAACCTCAAGCCCCTGCTTGCAGGGGCCTTGATCCACTGAGCTATTTGGCGGGCCCTTAATTTCAATCTTACTGAGGCTCACATTTTTTCTTGTCTTTGCATGTGCACATAACTGAAGTTAATCAGGGGCCGGGGAAATGGCTCAGTAGAGTAAGTGCTTGCTTGGCAAGCGCAAGAACCTGAGTTCAATCCCTGGTTCTGCCAAAATAAACAAACAAGCAAATAAAATAAAATAAAAGTTTGGGGCTAGGGAAATGGCTCAATGGAATAAGTGCTCCCCTGGCAAGCACAAAGGCTTGAGTTCAATCCCCAGTTCTGCCAAAAAAAAAAAAAAAAAAAAAAAGTTAATCTGTCTTTTTTTTTTTCTTTGTCTTTTTGACACAGGGTCTCACTATGCAGTTCAGGCTGGCCTTAAGTTCACTTTGTAGCTCAGGCTGGTCTTGAACTCACAACAATCCTCCTGCCTCAGCCTCCCAAGTTAGGAAGACAGCTGCTACAGGTGGCTTCGATTACCTGAGAGTCTTTCATTTGCATGAGGACAATCCTCACTCCCATAATTTATCCCATCCCACCCCAGGGCCTGGGATTACAGGCGTGCACTGGGATTACAGGCATGCACCACCACACCCAGCCCAAGTTAATCTGTTTTATGTTGATTTCATTTGCAGCCCAACCAAAGAACATAGAAGCGTAGAGAGAAGCTACTTCCCTCCCCTGGCACTTAACACACCCACAGCAGACAAAGCCTTCCTGGCAGAACCATGACTAAGCTGAATGAGTCAAGTGCTAGGCACCAGAGAGAGAGAGAGAGAGAGAGAGAGAGAGAGAGAGAGAGAGAGAGAGACAGACAGACAGACAGACAGACAGACAGACAGACATTCACTGTGAGAGGATTTCAGACCCAACCTGACAGCACCTGAGCCTCTGGTTCTCAGACCTGTGTGAGCAGGACAGTGAGACGTGCCCCTGTTTACTTCCTTACCTCGTCACCTTTTCTTTTCTCGTCTTCCAGTTGCTTAAGTAAGGCCTCCTGTTGCTGTGAACTGGCCATTTCCAGTTGACTCTCTTTCTCCTGTAAGGCTCTCACTTGCCTTCGTAGTTCATTTATATCCTGATCAAGGAGTTGCCTGAGGACAATTAATGCAGTTACACCATGTACCGCCACACTGTGCAAAGACACTTCGACCCAAAGTCTGTATGCCACCGTAGGGGATTGTTTTCAGTTTGGGGAATCAGGGTGTGTGCCCATAACATAAAGGGAGTAACGTAGGGAACTCCTTTATGACAGAAGGTTCTTAGTTACCTTCTCATCTTAGTTATCTCACTGTCAAAACAAGCCCATGAGGAGAAATAGTTTTCTTTATTTCAGAGATAAAGAACAGCTAGGACATGGTGGGAATAGAACTCTAATCTTGGATCCCATGTTCATTCTTTTTTTTTTTGGCA